>PNEQ01022255.1:0-59119 GCA_003012365.1 Medauroidea extradentata
TGCTACAAAGGCACTGCACTTGGAATTGGCATCAGATTTATCGACCGCAGCTTTCCTGGCAGCTTTCAAGCGCTTTGTGGGGCGTAGAGGCAGAGCATCCGACATCTACAGCGATTGCGGGACCAATTTTGTGGGGGCCCACAATCATCTCAAAGAGCTGCACGAACTACTCTCCTCTGCTGCCCATCAAACCTGTGTCACTGATATGTTCTCCTCTCTAGGCATAGCATGGCATTTCATCCCACCTGCCTCACCACATTTTGGAGGCCTCTGGGAGGCAGGCGTGAAGTCTGTTAAAGTTCATCTACTCAAGGTCATCGGGGACCAAATCCTAACATTTGAGGAGTTGTACACAGTTTTAGTCCAGGTCGAGGCTGTATTGAATTCTAGGCCTCTGTGCCCATTGAGTCCCGACCCCAATGACTTGAGTGCCCTAACACCAGGACATTTCTTGACGTTTGAACCGTTGGTTGCTGTCCCTGAAAGAGACCTGCGAGACCTGCCTGTGAACAAACTCCAGCGGTGGTAACTTGTGGAACAAATTCACCAGAGTTTTTGGCAGCGTTGGAGTAAAGAGTATTTGCACACTATGCAACAGCGTCCAAAATGGCATGGGACGAAAACGAGCCTTGCTCCCAACCAGATGGTCCTTGTAAAGGATGACCGACTGCCTCCTCTGCAGTGGCAATTGGGCCGTATTGTAGAGCTCCACCCAGGCAAGGATGGGATATCTCGTGTAGCCACAGTACGCACTGCCTAGGGATTGTTCAAACGCTCTGCAGTGAAGCTCTGCCCATTGCCAGCCGAAAAATTGAAATAGTTATTTCAAGGTGGTGGGGATGTTTCGGACTTGTACATATTGTAAATAGGGCCTATATATATTTATATATATATATATATATTTCATAAATGTGTGAAGATTGTGTCGTGCAAGACTGTGATTAGTGTTACCTGGACACACGTGCCCAGTTTGAATTTCCCGCTCTCGGGTGGCTATATTGGACGTGCATTTTGGTGTGAGTTGGCATCCTTGTCATTGCCAACTCTTATGTTGGTGTCCCTGTTCCAGCAACAAGAGGACAGTCTACAACTCAACATGGCGGTGAGTGGTCGTGTCGGTGGACTCGTTCGCCAAATATTTTTAAATCGTTAAGTAAATGTTACATCCATTTAGTTTACAGTCCTTTGTCTCGTTCATGTAACAGTAGGTGTAAAATGTGGGAAGGTGTAATCCCCAAAACCCTAAATCCCATTCAGATGGAGTTATAGCCTTCATCCAAGCCTGCAATTACATCGGCTACTGTGATAAAATTCTCAATCCCTGCCAAAAAAAAAATTTTTAATAATTTTAATATGCAACACAAAGAGGGAACAAGTATAAAACTTAAGTTACAAATTTAAATAACTGTCCCGACTCAAAAAATACTTGTAAGTTGGTGAGTTGGATATCCTGCAGATTACAGATGGAATGCTGCAGTTTTCAGGTCACGGTGACCCTGTTATTGTAATAACAGGGTGGCCACCCACCTGGAAATCCTGGAAAACCTGGAATTATCAGGGAAATTGTGGCCACCTGGAAATATCAGGGAATTTTCGGTTCATGTGAGACATTTCAGGGAATTTTCTTGCCTTGTTCATTTTGAGCTTCCGCAAAAGTCATAGGAATGGATATGATGGAGTTTTGGATCAGTATAGCATTATTGTTAAAAAAAATTGCCGTCATGTAGGTGTGATTATACTCCATTGACAAGTTCGTAGTTATTTCTGCTGAATGTTTAATCAAGTTCATTTGCAGTAGTGTAGGAAATGACTTAAAATATTTATCTTTATTGGAAAATGTGTTAAATAAAATGCCAAAATGTTGTTTTCATATTTGCAAAGATCAGGGAAATTTTTAGTTTCCTGTCAGGGAAATCAGGGAAAAATCAGGGAATTTTCTTTGTTGCAATGAGTGGCCACCCTGAATTCATCAAAGTCACATGATACAAAATCTTGAATCGATCAGACCATTAGAATTTACATCCTTTCAACAACTAGAAAAGAGATTATGGTCAACTGGTTTAACAGATTTTCTTGAATCATAGCTAAGAATACACTCGATCAAGTCACCTTTCAGACAAAAAAAACTAAAATCAAAATTGGTTTATCTGTTAAGGAGCTACGATGCTACAGACAGACATACAGATACAACGTTAAACTTAATATAACGCCACTCTTTTTGCATCGCAGGTTAAAAATTCAAGGTGTCACACATAAGAAAGATTATTTAAATATACTGTAAAGCCCTGATTTAACAAACTCGGAAATAACGAAAACAGCAATTTAACGAAAGGATTTTTAGGAACCTTCAAAAATAACAAAAAAATTATATGAAATAATTGACTTTGATAAGATAATATTAATTGTAATGTATATAAATCTATTAAAAATGCTAGCACTGGGCGCAGTATATACAGTGGAATCCCGTTATTTCGAGAGTTCGTAACAGCACAAAAAATTGTCGTAAGAATCAAAAGTTTATATAAATATGCAATTTTCTATGTTATTGACGTATGTGAGATAGGAATAATAACAGTACAGTTTACCTTGGCTAGTATCTCTGCTATTATAAAACAAGACTGCCAAAAACTATAGGCGTGTGTTTATTAGGCGTAACATTAAATATTTTTATTTATTTCATGATCTCCATTACCTTTTTGTTACCATTTTCACTCGTTACTGCACAGCAAAACGTAATGTAAACAAAACAAAAATGGACAATGGATCTAGCGAGGCGGCATCTAAAACGAACAGCACTGCCAGCTCACTAGTGATTGGCTGATATGAACAACGCTGCACCAATAAGATCTTATGATTGGACTAACAAATGGCGCGCTGCTGTTCCATATTACCCACGTTGTGAAGTATTCAAAGCGACAATAATGGTTTTAGTAAGAGTACAGTTTATTTATCCATTCCAATATAAATTTCGCTAAAATGAAAACCTATCTTTAAGAAATCATAACACGTAACATATAAAAACACGACACCAGAAGTTTATGAACTTACTCGGGTTATCCTGAGTAGTGTAAAACTTCAACTCCAGGTGTTCAAAAAGTGATCCAAATGAAGTTTGCTTTTGATGCGTTGCCATGATCGGACAAATCTAACGTGTTCTACAAAGAACTCTAGCAGGTTAAGTTACGTAAACTTAACTTTTAAACTTCTTGCAGCATAACATACACAATACAAAAAATTAGAGTGAGTTTGAAACTGATCCTGCAATGCGGTTCCTTATCGTAATAAAACCAAGATGCATGCAAGCAATGCAGTGTACTCAGTCCACGGGCCACTATCGCTTTTGCGCTGTGCCAAGATGGCGTCCATAACAATCGAGGTCGAACAAGTCATGGCAACGTTGCCAGGTGCAACTGCAATTCCACCGTTGCCGTATCTCACGTTCGGTCTGCCACGGCAAGCCGATGAACGATGATTATCAGGTGCTCTTTGTTTACTTATAATTTAAAAAAAATAATTTTGTGCAGTATGTTGATGATTGTTGCTCGTGAATCTCTCGTATCTGTGAAAGTGCTCATGACGATACCACTCATAAATATCTAACATTTATACAATAAACTGCATACACAAACTGATGGTGCATTACAAAACACTCGTAATTACGAACGTCTCATAATTTCCCGTACTCGTAGTAGCGGACTTCCACTGTACTTATTTCTCTGTAGATAAGCTTAAACCATCCGTCGAGAAACAAAAAAAAAAGTATATATATATTTGAAAACTTTGGCAGTGGGAGTGACTTTGAGATGAGCACTTGTGGGTGCAGCCAAGTGAGCGATGCTGTGTTGCATAACAAGCGCACGCCTAGATCCTCATCCTAATGGCTGGCGAGTGAAGGAACATGTAGGTATCCAATCTCCGTAGCACGGCGGTGGAGGTCATATGAACTAATTCACATCTCTGTTAGAGTGCGCTGCAGTGCCGCGTGCTCTATTGAATAATTCTATTACCGATAGAATGCAGTGGTGTCCAGCGTGATTATTTTTTGTTGCTTCCCGTGATAAAACCAGCAAATTTATAAAAATATGTCATTTTATTTACGCAAACTTTTTACTACGAATTTATTACCGTAAACATTTTCTTTCTCCGATACTAAAACAATGCTTGAGGGCAAAGTATTTTTAGCGAGCAACCCAACGAGTTTCACGAGTGCTGCTGTCTACAAGCTACAATAGCTGCCGCCGCACGTATTTTATTATAATTTTACAGTTGTCTCGCTCGCAAACTTTTAATTCATTTTTTTTTTACCCCATGGGAATTTCCTGAACTTTGTTGGTGGAGCAGGTGGGAGAGAAAAGGAAAGATAGACGGCTCAGCAGTGTTAGTCATCACTTCTCACGTGTTGATGGTGCGCAGGTGGCCTAACTCACCATGTGCACGCTCATCAAGCATTCTACTGGAATTTTTTAAAACTTTTTTTTTGCAGATTTTTTAATTTTTTTATGGCTGTGGCTGACCTGTTGACTGTGAATGTGTTTTATTATTGTTTTGAGCCAATAGGCTGTTTTAAAATTACCTTAATTTCCGACGAATCAAGCCTGAGGATTTAACTTTGGTGGTGGGGAGGGTGAAAAAATATTAAGTTTGATTTAACGAAACATTGATTTAGAGAAAACATTTTCGGGTCCCGTGGCGTTTCATTAAATCGGGGTTCTACTGTAGGTATGTTCATAAGGATGCTGCAATAATATACAGTAGTTATCAAAATATAAGGGTAAAACTTAAGTTTTGCCACAAAACCTTATTAACACATTTATTACTGCACGTCATATTTGCGATGTTTGAAAACATGTTTAATGGTACCGCGCGTCACATTTACGACGATCGCACACGACCGATTTGTTCTATGACCACATGAGCAAGAATCTATCCTATCGCAATGTGAAGTTGTTAGGCAACAGACAGTATTTCGAGCTATCAATTCCCATGTCACGTGCATAAAATGATTGCTTTCAGTGGTAACAAACGAGCATAGAAAATCATCATATTTGTAGGTTATGCCATCATGGCGTCGATCGGAAAACGTAAGCTACGCAATCGCACAGAAACGCAGAGAGTCAACATTTTTACAGTTAGGGTGACGAAAATGACGATACTGATGTTAGCAGCAATCATTCCGACTTTCACTACGTCAGTGATTCGGAAAGTTCTTCAGATTCGTATCGAAGTGACAGTGAAAATCCTGGCCCGTCTGCTCAAGGACACGGTAGGAACGTCAGTAAACAAACTGAAAATACTCGTTTGAAGGATAATTCCACAAACGAAAATTGGAGTAAAACAGATAAATAGCCTTTGGATATACCATTTACAGGTGTCAGCGGTGTGAAAATCAGCTCCCCCCCCAGAACAACTAAATGATGGTACACTGCCATGCCCTGATCCATTTCAGTATATCAAACTTTTTTTTACTGGCGAGTTGATTGACGTTCTTGTGCATGAAATAAATTCTTATTATGATCAATAGTTTCAAACACTGGAAGGTATGACCTTAAGTCCTTCATTTTCAAACTGGAAACCAGTTACACACTTAGAAATGTGGCAATTTCTAGGTTTGTTTCGGCTGATGGGGCAAGTACAAAAACCGAAATTGGCAGACTACTCTACGACCAGAGAAATTTACCACAGTCCTTTTTTCAGTAAGGTAATGAGCAGAAACAGGTTTCTCCAAATTCTCATGTTCCTCCATTTGTGCAATGACAACAATGTTGGAAAAATTCAACCAATTATTGACCACTTTGTCAATACATTTTCTGCTGTCTACACACCCACAAAAATTATATATAATAATTATTCACAAATATTTTTATGTATTTAGTTTTAAATTGTATGGTTTATGAATTATGAAGGATAAAAGTTGGTGTAGTTTGACATTACTTTTAAGGGAAAAGTCTTTAGAAAAGTGAGTTTTTGTTATATATAAAAAGTTTGGCTCAACCCCGCCCTCTCCCTGTGAGGCGTGTGTGGGTGTGTGTGTGCGATTGCGAGAATGCACCTGATGTGGGTCGGACTAGTGCGCGCCTCGGAGAGTGATGCCGAGGGGAGCCGAGCGCTAACCGCACGGAGAGGTGGGGGAGGATCTTACTTATCTGGGGCAGGATTCTAGTCACTTACCTGGTTAAAACAACTCTCTCAGCAGCCTCTGTTTTCTGTCTGACAGAGGTCGAGGTTTCGGGCTGGACTCGTCGCGTAACTGTTGCACTCGATGGTGTCAGGGCGGCGATCCCTTGACGGGAGTCTTGATGGGGCTAATGATAGGGGGTGGCCTTCTGGCCATACGTCGCAGTAGTCTACTCACTGAGTCCGGGTGGCGCTTCCTCTTGCGAATCCTGCGCGGAGGCGGCGTTTGCTCGTCGTTTACTGAAGGCGAACTACTCTGGCGGGCTTGGAGCTCGATTTTACAAAATGTACTAAATGAGAGCTGAGTTCCCTGAACCTTAGTAGGTGATGGGATAAGCTTAGGTGATGTCGCCGGTACGTGGGCTTGGCGGTGTCGCTCCTGAGCGGCCTTTGCTTTCAACAGTTGAATTTCAGGTGGCAGGGATTTACTAAGATGTTGCACACGTTGAGGCATTGAATAAAAGATAGAACTTTCAATAAATGATTGTATTCCGTAGTTCACACTATACAACACTGGACAAAGTTTCTTGTATCTGAAGAAGTTACACAAGTCTTTAACACGAAAAATCACAGGTCTCTTATAACTCGTAAAGTACACAGGTCTCTTACTACTGATTACTCTCAATAACTCGAAGTCACGTTTAAGATTAATGCTACACACGTGGATGCTGCGCGATACTGTGCGACATGGAATCTCGGCCTCGTGGACCAGCGGAACTTTCCATAGATTAGCTAGCGCGACTTCCGCTATGTGCCTCGTTGTTGAATTAGCGGTAACAGAATGTAGGGTGTATTCCCTTTTACGCGCGCGGCGCGGAAACTGAGTAACAGAACCTCCTCCTTCCAGTGTCTCAGCGGGTGAGATAGGTAAGGGAATGGTACAGAAAGGTGGAGGTCTTCCTTCGCAAGAAGTCGCTCCGGGGTTGGGGTTGGTAGAGGTCTCCCTTCGCAAGAAGTCGCTCCGGGGTTGGTTGAGGTCTCCCTTCGCAAGAAGTCGCTCCGGGGTTGGTAGAGGTCTCCCTTCGCAAGAAGTCGCTCCGGGGTTAGTGAAGGTCTCCCTTCGCAAGAAGTCGCCTCGGATGCATTCAGTAGGACTCCCTTTGCAAGAAGTCAACTACCAGGGAGGGTTGAAGGTCTCCATTTGCAAGAAGTCCTTCGGAGAGGGGAGTTTTGGCCGGGGCCAGGGTTGTTGAGAGACGGGAACTCAGAGGAGCTGCCAACGAACTCTGAAGAAACTGGGCGAGAGGCGCCCCTTATATACCCGAAGTTAAGGGGTCTGGGAGGGAATAAGTCCCGTTAGGTGGATGGTAAGATGTCGGCGCTTGCGTGACCGTCGGTTCTAGAGCAGGTGTGCCACCTCAACACCCACATATTTCTCACAAAATAAAAACTCTACTTCCACAAAATTAATACTTTACCGTCAGGTCCCACTCAAAAATTACGATGCAGTAAAAATAATAATAATACACAAGGATCAAATACATGCAATTTCACTACACTCAATTTCAATATTTATATCATTTACGTTTTTCTCAAGTTGCATGAAAACGTGTCAGACAAACATTCTATTTTACCCACAGCACAATACAGTAAAATCTTATTACAATGAACATGGATAAACTAGAAAATTATGTTCTTTATACTGAAACTTCTTTAAACTGAACACATTTTACATTACTTTATACTGAAGTTCTTTATAATGAAATTTCACTAATTAAGTTTACAATACCTATATATATTTAAAACCCACTGCATATTTGGGAAAAACTCTCTGGAAATGGTGGTACAAGGGAGTGATTTTCAAGAATAAAATATGGTAAGCAGTGTGTTAACCAAGTATGAATTTCATTTTAATACGGTAGAGCCTCGACTCATTTAACAAAAACATTGATTTAACGAAAGGATACTTAGAAACCTTAAAAAATTAAAATAAAAAAAATATTTATGAAATTTCTAAGTGACTTTGATAAAATCGAATATAAATTGTAAAGAAAGTCTACTAAAAATACTACCACTGGCCGCAGTACTATATACTTATTTCTCAATAGATAAGCTTAAACCATTTGCCAAGAAACAAACAAACAAAAAATCATTAAAATTTGTTGAAAACTTTGGCCGCGGGAGTGACTTTGTGATAAGCACGCATGGCCGAGCAAGCAATGCTGTGTTACGTAACAAGAGTGCACGTAGATCCTCATCCTAGCGGCTGGCGAATGAACGAGGGCATCTAGGTACCCAGTCTCCACAGAGCAGCTGTGAACAGCGCAGGAATTGATTCACTGATAGTGGTTCGCATCTCTGTTACAATGCGCTGTAGTGCAGCGTGCTGTATTAATTCTGTTACCGATCGAATGTAGTGGTGTCCAGCGTGATTTTTTGTCGCGTCCCTTTTTAAAACCAGCGAATGTATAAAAAAAATGTAAATATATTATTTATACAGACTTTTACAACGAATTTACTACCGTAAACTTAAATAATTTTTTTCTCAGATGCTTAAAAAATGCTCTAATGCAAAGTAATTTCAGCCAGCAGACCAACAAGTTCGTTGTACGAGAGTGGTTGCCTACAAGCTACAATAGCTGCCACAGTCACACGTATTTAATTATTATTTTACTGTTGTGTCGCAAACTTTTAATTTACTTTACATTGCAATTTTTTTCTAACATTTTTCATGGGAATATCATGAATTTCGTTGGTGGAGCGAGCGGGAGAGAGCTGGAAAGACTGAGGCTAGATGGTGTTAGTCATCACTTCTCATGTGTTCAAGGCGCGCAGGGCGGCCTAACCGACCACATGCACGCTTGCTAAGCGTTCCACTGGAAGTTTTTTTTATTTTTTTCTTCAACAATTTTTTTTCTTTCACGGCTGTGGCTTACCTGTTGACTGTGTGTTACGTTAATGCTTTGAGCTAACAGACTATTTTGTAATTACCTTAAATTCTGATGAAACATGCCTGAGGATTTAATTTTTTTTGTGGGAGGAGGGTGGGGTTTAAAAAAATATTAAGTATGATTTAACGAAACATTAACTTAAGTAATAAGTAAACATTTTTGGCTTCCGTGGCATTTCGTTAAGGACGCTGTCTACCGCAATTTTCATCACAATTTTTAAATTTTTTATTTGTACCAAAAAATTTTTTTTCTTATTTTTTACACAAAATTCGACTAAATTCGGCTTTTATCAAATTTTTTTAATTTTTTATCTCCCATAGTTTTTGCGTAATGGCTTGTTAGCCATATTTTGCACGTTTTCCTTTTAACGAATACATTAAAACCAACTGATATACCAAACTCAAAAAAATCACAGTGGATAATGACATTGCAGGCTACAATGTCATGCTCATAAAAATAAAGAATAAAAATAATTTGTATTTTAATAAAATGCTGAAACTGAAAATAAAATTTTTTTTAAATTCAATAACCACCATTAGTTTAAATTTCACATTGTAACTACAACGCTCAAGCTTTCTTCACTGTGACGCTGAAAAACAAATTTTCTATACATGGTCACTCATTAACACGTGCTTTCATTTATTGGCAGGTCAAACCTTGAAGGTTTTCACAAACTGAAAATTGTTTTTACGAAAAAACAAAAACAACAAACTTTCTAAAATATTATGTTGGTCGTTGCCATAGTAAAGGACCTGTATAGAGTTATGGAACAACATTCTATGTTTAAGTGTGCTTGTGTGCGCAAAGGCTCCACCAAAAAATGTGTATACAACTGCGTTCAGATTTTGATGCACTGACGTTTATGCATACAGTGTAGTTGTACATAAATACTGGTGTTTGTGTGTTATACAGAATTACAGCTTTGTAGTTATACATTTCAGCTGTGTACATAATTTATTTTACTTGTATTTATTTCATGTGCCTATATTTTAGCAGCTGTTTTATGTATTACTTTCGCAGTTACAAGTATAAACCTGCATGAATTAAATATTAGGAACATGTTTTACCAGAAGAAATGTCGATTAATATTAAATTAACCTCATTTTTTGTTGTGATTGTGTTCTTTCCCATTTAATATTTACTGATCTTGTGTTTTTGTAAAGAATATGTATTTTGCTAGAAACCACGGACTATTTCGCTCTCATAAATATTAACAAAAAAAATTTTTATGTGAAAATCAAACGGCACCAAATTTTTGTAAGTGAATTTTGGAACAAAATATTGTGTTGTATTCTGGTAACTGGGTAAGGTGTTATCATAAATCAATAACCTGCAGCTGTAAAAAAATCCGTGAAAAATCTCTAAAAAACTGGCACTGTAGTACTTTTAATTAAAGTGAACAATTAACGAGTTTAAGCAGTGTGGACTACACTAAACGAAGGTATGGTAATCTCTTTTGCCCTTCTTCATACCCTTTTGCTAGCTGCCTTTAGGTAATGGGCAGCTTATGTAAATGCTCGCACTGCTGCAGTATTCAGACATCTCCACATCATCTTTTTGTTTAACATGTGTTGCAAGTTGCATTGTCAGACATGAGATATTTTCCTGAAACAAGTATGAACTTGTGCTCTGGTACACAATGTATTCTGTGCTGCACAGTTGTACTTTGTAGGCATACATAAGCTCTTTGGTTGGTAATACCTCAAAGTATACTCTAGACCCTCCCAATTTTACGAACCCTGGATTTAATTAAGGTAGCAATTTTACTAATGCGTTCCTGGGAACTGAAAAAAAAAAAAAATTGTAAAAATTGGCCAATCAAATTAATTTGGGCAAAAACTGAACTTTTCAGAGCGCAACGTTTGGTATGTGCATACCATTACATCACGTGTTTGTCCACTGCTCATTCCATTAAAGACCAAAGCTTATATTTCACAGATAAGGCTGTGACTACTAAAATAAATGTTTGTTTTAGGGCTGGCAACTGAACCTCGGAGTCTAACAGACTCTAGGAGAAGAATGGCGGGAAATAGGCCGCTAGGCTAACAAAGTAATGTAACAGACAGAAGTACAAGTAATTAACAGTTGATCTCTCTCCAGTCCAAGATTTATTTCAGTTCGTCACCTTTCATTTTAATATTTGAATCGGTTATTCGAGAAACAACATACCGTACTCACCCATGTAAACTGTGCACCCCCTTTTTTCAATAACAAGTTTGGGATTTTTTTTTTTTTTTTTCAAAAAAAATCAAAAAAGAAAATTCTAACTTATCATTTTAGACTTCAGGTAGTCGCGGGCATGCAAATTTGTGGCTAAAGTTAGCCTAAGGTTGTGTTAAACAATTGTCTTAGCCATAGTAAATGTAGAAATTTATGATGTTCCAAAAGTTATACCATGTGTTACACGTATTTATTACTGCCACTCTGATCAGTAACAGACACAAAACACTTTGTTCACGTTGCACTAATATGAATACACAAACAATTAGCAACTTGCCAACGAAATGAACAATTAGTATGTAATACAAACATCATTATGTCGTACGAGAGTCCACACGAAGCAACGAAAGCGCAAAAAAAGTACATGAGGCATGCAACGTGTGATACAACACTAAACACACGAAGTGAAATAAAATTACCAGCATTATCCGGTCTATGTAGACTAAAATGTTTTGTCATGACTAACTGTTGACGTTGCTACCGTATCCTGTAACGTCTTTTTCATTTGACGCCAATCTCTAATACACGATGCTGTGATGTACTTATGACGTACTGCACAATTTCCTATTTATTCTGCTTCCTTAAATACTTTTAGGTTCTCACTCACTGTAAACAAACGCAAACGTCGTTTTGACATTTTGATTTCTCAAAGAACTACCAAGATACTACAGTATGTAGTCACTATGAAAACACATCTGCTACGTGTCAAGAACAATGCCACCTAAACATGTACTAGTTATTGATCGCGCCGCCAGCATTCCTCTGCCTGCAAGTCTTTGAGTGCGTGCCTAGCCACCCGCGCTGTTGTGAAGTCTTTGCACATGCTAGTTACCTACCCACGTAGTGAGCAGACTACAAATACAAATTATCCATGTAAGCTATGCACCCCCATTTTTATGATCCAAATTTAAGTGCGCGGGGTACATGGGCAAATACGGTAAGTCAATTTTCTACTAAAATTGGTTGTGATTGTTATACAGTAATTCTGTGACTTATTGTAAGAACAACCAATGCAGTATACCATATGTGCGATATTCTGGTATTCTATGCTTGATTAATAAACTTACGATATATTGACATTGGTTGTTCTTGCATTAAGCCACAGAATTTTGTACAGAGGTAGTCAACGAAATAAAGTGTTTCTCAAATTAACTCATAGTTTAGTGCTACGCAAATTACACTTATTATGGTTAAATAATATGTGTATTTACCTCTGTACCAAAGTGGGTATAACACCCACAATGCATTTTGGTAGAAAATTGACTGAAGTTGTTTCTCAAATATTTGATACATTTACAACCAACTGAGAACCGCCATTTCCATAAGCATTGCGTAGTTCTGAAAAATACCTGGTTTCGTGCACATCTTTTGTTTTTAAGCTGTTTCATTTGACACAGCCGTAGCGGAGTTGTGAGCAGAGTGAAGGCACATCAAGTGTGCATAAGTGGCGTAAGTAATACAGTTTAGTCTCATCTAGGATGTCATTTTTGTACTGACCTGATTTGAATGTCGCAGCACGCATACGTTTTCTGGGCATATCACAATTAAACTGACACTAGTACTGAACCCGGTACAATACAAAGGCATCAGTTGTCTTAAAAGTTCAGTTTTTTTTATGTATACTGAGTGTCAACAGTAAAAGTATGTTTCATAATTTTGATTTTGCAATGACTTTACACCAATCTCACAACCTCTGGAAAAAAATTGTTGTATGTGTCACTAATTTTAGTTTCTTTTATTTATTTACAATCATACGTAGCTACGTACAATAGTCTGTCATACTTATTTACAGTTATAAGTTATGCTTTTAATTGTATTATGTCTCTGTTGTAATTTGGAGGGGGGTGAGCAAAATTGGTCCCTATCAGTTTTATGAAGGATGAGAAGGAATGAATTTATGAGTATATATACAATCTGGGCCTAGTGTATTAAAAATGCTCAAAAAATGGTCAGTGGGGAAATGTACGGTGTGTATGAATGCAGAAAATGGACCACAAAATGAAGGTAAGTAGGAGTGCTCTCTATTAAAGGTTATATACTAACAGTCACACAAGTGCATTAACGCACGTCGACATGAAATTTGTGTTCAATGTGTAATTCTATACGTGTACTCTTGGATTGGAAAACAACACTAGTTAGTGCTAACTCAACAGTTTGTGTGTCTTGAACACTATCTATGAAAAACATAAACAAGTAACAGGAGTGGCAGAGTTCCTTGGAGGTGCTGTCCAATCTAATGTGACGATTGTAGATGAATCAAATGAAATCTATTTTTTTATGTTCGGTATCAGTATGTTGGAATTTTATGTACCGTATTTAACCATGTACCTCCAGCACATAAATGTAATCTAAAAGTCTGAGTGCAGGTCACACAAGAAATTAAGTTTTTTGGATAAAGACAGCTGGGAAAAGTTAGGTTTATCATACGTGATGGACTAATTGGTAGGATTTATCACAATAGAAATATAAGTATTAAACCCATTTATGTCCAATTGTATCATGTAAGCAGTAAATATACAACACCGACATTACCGTGGCAACAGTCATGCGTACAGCTTGTGGGTGCTGTGTTGCTGCTGACCCGCTGGGATTTGCTGAATTTGCAGCACCCTGGGCCTTGGCCATGCTGGACAGCGTCAAGCCAAGCCAGAGTGCACCTAGATACTTTGTCTCGCCCGCTTGGTCTGTTGAGCAAGCATCTAGGCACTCGCAGCGCAGCTTTGGCGGTGCGAACAAACAAGACTGAGATAGTGAGTCATTGTTCCACCAAAACGCCACAATACAGTGCGTTCGCAGTACCGACAGAATGCAGTGCACACTGCTGCTGCTGCAGAGCATTCATGTGCAGTGCAGTACATGCATATACGTAGTTTGCTTATCTTCCAATGTAAGTTAGTGAGCACCGTTTACATTTTTGGAGGGTTATCTAATTCTTATACGTAGCCAATGCAATATATTTAATTAATTTAATATTAAATAGAATAAAACATGGGGTGCTAGGTTAACCAATTAAATACGTGGACATAATGTTGAAGTACTCGCAGGCTGGTATTTCTTGACGGAAACACACAATGAACGAGACTAACATAAAAGTGCGCAAGTGCACACTTGACATTTCCCCTGACCTAAGTCTCATCAGGCGAGAAGTTGAAGCACACTGAGTAATGGGCGGCAGTGGAAGCGTGGTTGGTGTCCGTAGCGGCCAGGAAGCAAACTAGGGCATGGCGGAAAGATTCAAAGTGAAAGGTTGTGAGGGTTTGAAGGTGTTCTGGTGTACTGTTTGGATTATGTGGTTGTCTGGACTTTATGTATTGATGAGCTAGCCCCCAGCACGTGAGTTCTGAACTGTTGCTTGAAGGGGATAGCTCCTTTACAGTGGCACAATCCACACTTCTGTTAACACCTAGCCCACCAACAACCTGCAGTTCCTCCATTTTGTGAGAGCTTTACCCCCTTCAAGCAACAGTTCAGAACTCGGGCGCTGTGAGCTAGCTGATCAAAATACATAGGTACATAACAAAGACCAGACAACCACCAGATCTCAATATCAGATAATCCAAACAGTTCACCAGCACATCCTCAAACACACTCAGCCTTTAATTTTGAATCTTTCTGCCATGCCCTAGTTCACTTCCTGGATGCTAGGGAAACCAACCATGCTTCCACCGCCACCATAACTCGGTGTGCCTCAACTTCTCGCCTGATGAAGCCGACTTAGGTTGGTGAAACGTCAACCACGCTCTCGCACGACTTTGCTTTAGTCTCTTTTATTTTGTGTTTCTGTCGAGAAATACCAGTCTGTGAGTACTTCAACATTCTGTCTACATATTTAATTTAATATTAAATGTTATTTAACTACGTTTATAAACAAAAGGCAATTCTCCCCCATGAAAGTTTGAAAATTCAAAGTAAAAAATAGACCTGTTTCGACGTGTTTACTGTGTACTACTATCAACTTCCATTATTGTTAACTGTAGTATTTCATAGCTGTTTCTTATGAACGACTGCATCTAATATGTTAAAAGGAGGCTAATATCCACATATAAATGCTCTCGTGTTTGTTTTTCCGAGTATTTGAACCAGAAGGTTTGTAGATGGAATTACTTTAGCACTTGTGGCTACGTACATTGCCTTAAAGTTATACAGTTAATTGTTAATATTTAGCTACAATGAAATGTATACTTTATTCAATTAGATTATCTATGTTTCAACTTTGATCACATTTCTGTTGAGAATTATTAAGTTACTAAGTAACTGTCCCTAACCACATTTCTAACATTATAATAATTTATACAGTATTAATTTAATGTGACATTACAAAAATTGTCTTATTTATAACTGTAACATTGCAAGAATAATTTATAGCGCTTTTTATTTTATTCAACTTAAATTTTTGTACTGAAAGGAAATCTGACAAAATAAATATTTTTTTAATATACTATACACATGATTGAATTACAGTAGCGCCCCGATTTTAGAACTCAGGAATAACAAAAACAGCGATTTAACGAAAGGATTTTTAGGAACATTCAAAAAAATTAAGAAAAAAATTAACTAAATAATTGACTCTGATAAAATTGTTTATTAATTGTAATGTAAGTCTATCAAAAATACTAGCAATGTCCGCAGTATATACTTATTTCTTTGTAAACTGCCTGCAGAGAAACAAAAAAATTTGTTGAAAACGTTGGCCACTTGAGTTAGCGCTGCCGAGCGAGCGACACTGTGTTGCATAACACTAGCGCCTAGATCCTCATACTAGCAGCTGACGAGCGAACGAGCATCTAGGTACCCAGTCTCCACAACGTGACGGTGGACAGCGCAGGAATTAATTCATAGATAGCGTTTCGCATCTCTGTTAAAATGTGCTACAGTGTAGCGTGTTATATAGTGCTCTATTGACTAATTTTATTACCAATAGGATGCAGTGCTGTGCAGCATGATTGTTTACTTTCGCATCCCGTGATAAAGCCAGTGAATTTATAAAAAATAACTACAGTACTTAATATTATTTATGCAGACTTTTTACAATGAATTTACTACCGTAAACATAAATAATTTGTTTCTGCGATGCTTACAAAAACGCTCCAGTGTAAAGTATATTTAGCGTGCATTCCAAGTTTGTTTCACAAGTGCAGCTACCTACAAGCTACAATTGCTGCCGCCGCCGGTATTTAATTAATGTTTTACTGTTGTCTCACAAACTTTTAATTCTGTTTTCATTGCATTTTTCCGTGGGAATTTCCTGAATTTTGTTGGTGAAGCGGGCAGGAGCCGGATGGAAAGATTGACAGCTTGGCGTAGTTAGTCATCACTTCTCACGTGATGGCGCGCAAGGGCGGCCTAACTCACCATGCCCACGCCCACCGAGTGTTCCACTGGAAGTTTTTGAAGTTTTTTCGCCAATTTTTTTTTCTTTTCGCAGCTGTGGCTTACCAGTTGATGGAAAATGTGTTTTGTTATTGTTTTGACCTAACAAACTTTTTTTAATTTATCTTAAATTCTAACAAAACATGCCCAAGGATTTAACTTTATTTTATTTGGGAAGGGGAAGGGGGTGAAAAAATATGAAGTCGGATTTAAGGGGTATTGATCCCTACCGCCTTGGATTTATCTGTTCCTTCTCGATATCAAAATTTTTGTCACGACAAGGCATAGATACAAACTTAATCGATTTTCTGTAATTGCTGGAACCATATATTCATTATTTTGCAACGGGAAACAGCTGAAAAGGAAAAATTGCTTTATTTACGGGAGCAACTACAGAGGCAGCAACATTAACAGAAACAATGACATATGGATTCCAAAAAGTGAATGAAACAATAAGCTATTCCTTGTCAGCGTGAAAAAAGTAAAACAATGTGTCTATTCCCTGATTTATAAGAAAAACCCTTAAAAGAAACATAGATAAAGTAAACATTTTTGGGCCCTGTGGCATTTTGTTAGATCAGGGTTCTACTGTATTACTTTAAAAAATAAAAGTATGATGTACGTGAGACACACAGGAGATTGCAGAGTCCAGGTGAGGAAAATCTTGAGGTAAGGAGAACTGGAGTAAAATCCGAGAGAATTTTTTGTTTGCATAGCACAGTCAGGAAATTTAGATACCTCAGTTGAGGTGAAGTGTTACCTCAACATTCACGAGAAAACTAGTTTCTCTTCATGCACCAACTTGCAAATGTAGGTTAATTGTATATTATTTTCCATTTGAAATTGACAAAATTTACGTGACACTGTATGATAGTTTATATTTAGTGTTTCACATGCTGTAAAGTTTATAAATGCAAAATAAAAATTATAAAAAACATGTCGATTTTGTTTGTAAAGTGGTATCGTAACATTAAGTTTGAAAACAAAATTTAGCCTTTAAAAACATAGTTTTTATGTAAAAATGCACAACGAATATAAATATGCTGTTGATACCTGTCTTGTCTTTCCTTTACAACATTGTTATGTTCCTTCTCTAAACTATTACCAATAAAATCAAAATGGGAATCTTTTTTCCTCCATGTGACATTCTCTGGCAGCCACAACGATTTGTAGCTTGAGAAAATCTTAAGGAAGGTCTGAGGATCCTTAATATTTTTCCGCAGTTTTTGCTTAGATTTCACTCGTTGTGCGCATTAAAATTTAATGGAAATATGTCATTGTCATTTCCCTCTACCCCACAAGGGCAGGGAGCTTAAGGACTTGGGCCCAAGTTTCTCTGCTTTCGAGAGAATTATTTTTTAAAATGCATATGAGAGTAGATATTGTAAAATCGCTTCGTAACTTTTTTGCAAATGGGTTTTACTATGCAGTTTAATTTTTCGAGACAAACTTTATGATGAGTAGAGCTAATTTATCAATTAAAAGGAAATTTTTTTAATTAACTAATTAGCAACTATTTTGCAATCTTCTGACTCAACAAAATTAGAGTACGCAGTTTAAATTGGCCATAACAAAGTTACGAAGCGATTTTACGATACTGGCTCCCATTTATTGTTTAAAATAAAATTGTCGTTAAATCTGAAGAAACTCTGGGCCCATGCCCTTAAGAAGTAATTTTCTGCACACCACCAACAAAAAATGGGGGGTCTGGAGGTCCTCCCCTAGAAAAATTTAGATTTGTAGGTTCAAAATGATGCTATTTCAGGAGATTCCTGGCCAAAAATTTGAATGTACTGTTAAAAAAAAAGGGTAATATTTTTTTTTGCGATAAATTATACTTTTAAAAGGAAAACCTTTGCGCCGATGTAAAAAAAATTGTTGCATACTGTACGGTCACTACCTCTGTTAATAAGGGTAATAGCCATCAATTGTAAGCAATTATCATAAATTACTGATATAATAAACATGTCATGCTGTTCGTAAAACAATTATCTATGTACAGAATTTTGTTTAGGAAAAACAGGAATGTGTATACGGTACTTTGTCTATTGTGAAAACACAGGTGCATGGCAATCGTCTGGGCCTTCTCCCCCCCCCCCCTCACATCGCCGCTCATGTAACCACCCTAACTGCCGGCTGAAAGGGAAGGAAAGCCAGCCTATAGTCTTTAAGATAAAAAAATAGTAAAATAGTTAACAATGATTGTGCTATAAGGAATTTCAGGTATTGAGAAAAACATGTAGTGTAACTGTCAAAGTGTAGAGGAATGAAATTAATTAATTATGTAATAAATACAACAATGGCAGGAAGTTACTGTCCTCGAGAAGCAGGGCCATCTTTCGGAAGCTGTCTTCTGATTGGCCCAATTGAACCAAAGCCTGAAAGGCAAGCAAGGTAAATGTTGGTGCCACAAACAAGAGCAAGGCTAAGTTAACAGATTTTGGTACAGACTTTTTGGAGCAACGGAAGATGGCATTGAGATGCAGTTAACGGCGGCCCTGGGTGCTGCCTCAGGACGTCAGTTCAAGCGTCGGGACGCCTTTAGTGAGATGGTGTTGAATCAAGTGATGGGCTGGGGTGATAGCGCCCGGCATTTTCAATTTGTGTGTTTGGATGTCTATGAGTTGCGGTATTAGAACCGGTTATTTAGAAGTTGTGCAACGCATCACAAGTTAGGACGGCAGACTGCTAACGATGCCATGGTAACATTCTGCGAAATTTAACTATGTATTGCTGCGACTAGCAAGCATACCGACAAAGCTTGTATAGTAACGGTTGAAACTGAACTTGCCTATTTCTTATTATTCAGGCTCTCAACACCACAGAACTTTAGGAAGTCGCAAATTAAGTACATTTTTAAGATTCTCCTTCAACAAATATTATTGTGTAAGCTCTTAAAAAACTTTTAATTTTATTGAATAACAAACTAAGTTGCACAAAACATGGGAATCTAGAAACTAGAAATGTTTGTTACATACTACAAACACATTGCATTCAGCAATGCAGTTCTTAAAAACCACATTGGAAATTAAATTATTACCTACCAGACCTCGCAAAAGTTAGGCACGACCTGGTAAATTCGGTCGACGGATTTTCTCGGGGATCTTCCGCTTCCCTCGCTTCTTCATTCCGGTACTGCGGCAAGCGCTAAACACCTAGCTGCAGTGGCGTGGTGTGTTGCAAGGTAAGCTGTATTTCGAAATGTCGGTACAAATCCGAAAATCAAGTCACTGGAACATGCACCCATCGAAAACAAAGAGACTTAATGAAACTAGACAATTTAGACTGAATTTAGATGTCATGAGCCAGTGGCTATTTGCTCAAATTTATCTACACAAGAGTAAAAAAATTGTTTTAATTTCAAAAAATTCCTGAAGTCTAGTAAAATCTTTTACTTTATGTTTCTTTAAATACCAATATTTGTTGTTTTGTGTTTTTATAACTGTAAGAATACAGCCCGTAACATTAATTTTATGTAAGTGTTAATAAATGACTGTAATTCTTTAAGGTTTTGCTGAGATATGTTCCAGTAATGTCCAAATTTTGACTTTGACATGCAGTTATTTGAAAACTATGTGAGCTGAGATATATTGATCTAGAGTGGATAATGCAGTCTCTAGTAACGTGTACTAAACTAACGCGATTTGTAAAAATTAAGTGTTAGAATTTTTTACACTTAAATGACAAACTACTTTCGTGGTAAGGTACCTAAGAAAACGAACATGTGCCCCAGTATCTGTTTCGCCACATCCTTTTTCTTCATTTCTGCAGTTTACTAAAAATATGTAAACAAGTTATTTTCTCTCTTTTTCCACTCGCAAAGTGGATTTCTACGATAAAATGGCTAACATTTTCCTTGAGTTGCCTAACCTAACATATTTAAACTGTAGTTAAATTTATTAGCGTAGGAACAGTCCAATACATGATACGTCAATATTTATGCTTTGCGAATTAGATTTATAAATAAAAACTCTATACATTATTTAAAAACTACACAACTTCTGTAAAAGAAACATAGATTTCGGTGTGATATGACATTAGAGTTAGCTGTTTTGTTCCACAATTTACATTTTAAAAATACGAAACTACAAAACTGTCAATAAAAACCTTTATTATAGCATAACTTGAACAAAAGTATAAACTGATAAACAACAAGCAAATGTTGTATTGGTATCATTTTACACATCTTAGCATATTCTCACAATTATGTCTAATCTGGGCGTAGGATTGATACCAGCATCTGCAGATCACTTTTTTTTTTTTCTGTTCATTTATTCAGTAAATTATAGTTCTCTGTCACTAGCTTTAATTTTGTTTTTAAAATTAACAGAGTAAAAATTTCATGTGCAGTTGTTCTTACCACCACGAGACAACAGACCAAATTAGTAGTATTTTATAATTACAATATTTTTGTTATATTAATTTAATTCATTACTTTATTTCATGTTTTTCAATCAAATAGTAACAAACTTTTATTTAAATGTTATACTTGGGCAATAAATGAGTCCACCAAACGTAGTTAATAATGACTTCTCGTTACTCTTGTAATTGCAAACACTGTAAATTGTAATGCAAAAGAACCACACATTCGACAATATCAACTCTATCTATAAATGGCATATATTTGTGCAATACAGCAGAACCCTCTTAGAGTGTTCCCACTTATAACGTTTTCCTGGTTATAATGCTACCTTCACTTGGTCCCTAAAACTGATTTGTAATAGGAAATTACTCTGTTATAATGTTTTCTCATTTATAATGTAAAAATTTTTTTGGTCCCTTGAGAAACATTATAACAGGGTTCTACTGTATTTGTGGGTGCTTACTAAGAATAATTTTTATTTATTTCGTTCTGTACATGTCTTCATTTCAGTGTTTGTACGAAGGCCTACATTACATTGGAGGAATGAAATTTAAGAGATTTTTCTTTGTAAAAAAATACACAATGTGAATGGTTTAAGTTACTTCCCAAATTTAAATTACAGTTTAAATATTTATCACTTTCAAAAATATCTTCAATGGCACTACTACTCATGTATACAGCACTGCTAAATAACAACTACATTTATGACATTGAGGATAATTAACTACGAAAAGAAAAATTTCTATCATAAACAGAAATTTTAAAATATTTTTTTTAAAGAGAGAAATTTATCGACAGTAGCATTGCCAACTGCCATTGCCGAGTGTATGTTGTCGCAAAGTTTTTGCATACTCTCAAAAGATAGCGACGCTCGCAAACGAGGACGGTCATAATCACTAAATTGCTATCTAAACCACGATGCATCGCAAAGTTGCATGCAATCGCAAGCTAGCAATGTGAGGTCATAATAAACCTGCTGGTCACAGACAACCCTGGTTGTCAAGCTAGTATACTTAGATAAGACCGGAGTAGATTTTTGGTACGCAGAATAAAAAGGACTAAAAATTAAATATATTTAACTTTAAGTGAGGGAATTCCAGGTACATGAGCATCTAATGGCACTATGCCACTTCTGTATAATGAAAAATAAATTTGTTTTCTGAGTATGTTGAAAATGTGGGGTGGGAGTCTTACATGAGGGTGAATATGGTATTATTGTTTGTGTGTCAGTATGTATAATAGAGGCATCAGTGATTATAATTTTAATTAATTTAAACTACACATGACTGAAGGATTGCAGTTTTGTAATGATTTGTGTGTGTACCTAACAGTACGCTAAGAGAAGTACTACGAGGATAAGGACATCTTCAGTTTTATTTATTTTAATTAATAAATATTTTCACTATACCAATGAATAAACGTCTTGTAAATTTATTTTAGTAATTTAATCATAAAATTTAAAAAAAAATAAAATAACAGAAAATTGAGAGATTCTTTTATGTATACATAAATGACTATAAATTGTGTATAACTAAAAGAAATGGTAAAACATTATCAAACCATTAAGTACATAATATCTTTAAAAAACATTTCATTTCTTCTAGTTTGCGATCTGGTAAATTTCCAGAATTTACACTTTCAGCCCAATCCCTAAGTTGTCAGTGAGCATGCAAGTGTGCTTGGAGTGGACGTGGCAGGTTGTTTGCCTTTCTACAAAGCCTGGAGATTGCTCTCACTCTTGCCACGAGGCAACCTGGTGATCCATGCACGAGGATGTTTTGTTGCACACTGCACAGAGAACCAACAGTTGCTCAAGTTTGTAAATGTGCTTATGTCATTCACAACCAGAGATTAGAGAAACACACAGATGGAGCATAACACAGGTCTTTGGATGAGGGGCATGAGGCCTTGAGACGGAAGGGGGAGGAGCCATTTTGGAAACTGAGAAACATTGTTTATTACCATAGCAACGTGTATAATGTGGCCAACCACAACCTGGTTTCTCAATACATCTGATTGCACTCCGCCATATTGCAACCTGAATAAACAAAGTCAGCTAGGCCTCAATATAGGCTGCTAATGCTCCATCTGTACTTTGCAGCATAGTTGGAAAAAAAAATTTTTTTGACAAATTCTGTCATCCAAATATTTTTGCATACAAATAAACTTTGTCCCATACAGTGTTGAGGCAACACTTTCAAACCAGCTTGCATGCCATAAGTACTTTTTCAAAGCCCTCCAACATTGTCAGAAATGTCAGTAAGGCTGCTTAGTTTTAAAATGTATTAACTCTGTACAGCAAGACTACAATAGAGGTGTGCATTGGACTTTGCTACATAGTCATGTCCAAGGAATTATATCTAGGGCAACTATTCTTGGTGACATTCAGGGAAATCAATGGGAAGTAGTGATGATTTGCTAGTACCCTCACTCGCATGTACTAAGCCCTCAGATGTGTGTTGTAAGTGATGACTTCAAGCACTGCACCTTAAGAAATGTTTATAAAAACCAAAGTAAACTCACTGTGTAGGTCTGCAGAGTGTGGAATCAAGTTTGATTATCATCACAACTTTTTGACAAAATTAATTTTATGAGGTATATGTGTATCTTTAGTAATGATAATTGGTATTTTATATTACCAGTGTAATTTTAAAGTATCTGTGGCATCTCCGCCACAATGAGCACAACTATAGAAGAAGGCAGAGTGGCTCTCAGTTGTGTGGGGAAGGTGTGAGGTAAGACATTTAGACATGCATTTCATCCTATCTGCAATGTCACCCACATTGGACTTCATAGTCACGGTAGGTGACGAATAATACCTATTACCACCAAATAAATGCTTAAGAATCCAAGCATTGTTTGTTACTCTAAAAGACAATTTCAGTTGATTAGAAAACAACTGTAGCACATTTTTCTCATCCCAGTTGTTTCACTGGTGTGCCGATTGCAGCAATTTTTTATACTCCCTTTTTATTTTCTAACAAGTATTTATTGAAAGACATAATTTTCAAAATACTGTACTTATATTTATGTGAAGGAACAATTAGGTTTAATTTTATACACAAATTGATATATTTCACTTGGGAAACTACGTAGTATACTAAATGTTTTAAATAACATGATCAAGAAATAATAATGTTCAAAGAAAAATTGTGATTTTATGAGTGGTAACATGTGCAACATGATTCATGACTGTGTAAAACTTCTTTTGTAACTGTCTGCACTAGCGTCACCTGCCCCTCCCCTTCGTTTTCCATTTCCTGAGAACCATTGTCACGTGACACGGTATTCCAACTTGCCACCACGAATTGTGTAAACACGGTTTTTAGAACTTGTCCAATAAGTCTATATTTAAGAGTCCACTTCATTCTCATTAATTTTAAAAACGAGCACCACAAAGTGATATTCCTAAGCGTTTAAAAATTGTTAAGAAGCAGCTAAACCATATCTATGGCTTAGTGGTGCAACATTCATAAAAGTTTTGCTGCAATTCAAAACTTTAGTTGAGGCATTGCAACACCCATGAGTGAACTCTCATGTTTTCACTTTGCACAGTACATACTGTAGTCATTTTACTTTTAATATTTTAATTTTGCTAGTTATGACAATTTTTAATCTGTACCGTATTACTATATTTATGATTACGTAACTATTTCCAGTACAGTGGAACCATGTCATAATGAAACCTCGTATAGCATCCAGTTACACAACTACCTGTACTTGGTCTCAAGAGTGTTTTATAACAAGAAATTACCCTCTTACCTATAAGGAATTCCCTATTATAGAGTACACATTTTCGAGTCCCTTAAAATGAATCAGAGTATGTTTTGAACGTCAAAAGTTTTATAAAGTTTTTTATTACAGCTGTTGTAAATAAACTTCACCCAGTATCATCTTCATTTTGTTTAAAGCCTCGAATAGCTGTGCCTTATCTGATACCATCTCAGGTGATGGAGAAAACACATTAAGGACAATTTTCGCACACTGAGGCTTCGCCATTGCTTTTCTAGTGCTTGACATTATATTACTTGTGTGGGCCCTAACTTAATGTTTAGGAATAATACCAGCCTAAAATTTTCAGTATATTGCACCCATATTTTATCATTTCAGACAAGAAAAATTGAATAAATAAAATTATATACAGTATGGATGAAATAAAAAAATATGTTAGTCTTACAAAAGTGGCACGGTGGCTGCTAGTACAGAAACATGGAAATGAAGAGTTTAACTACTTTCTCGGAATGTGCCACTGTGCAGCCTAACTTCAGACATGCGTACTGATTAAATCAGTGCTATGGCTTCACACACATCAGTGGCATAACAACTGTGGGCAGAGGGGCATGTCAAAATCCACCCAATTCAGTAATAGGGATGATCGAACCTACAACCATTACGCCTCGTAACGGAACTCTCGCTGAGCATTCATAGGAGAGGAAGATTGGGTGTAATTTTGTACATAATTTGTTTCACATGGTATTTTATTGTAATAGTGTTTGGTAAAAACTAGTACATATTTAAATAAACAGGATCAAAAATAATTTCACATTCCAATCATGTGTAACGCAAGTTGTTTGACCAACTTATTACTCTTGTGTCAGTTTTAATGGCCTGATGTTACAATTTTACTGGCAGACAGAGCGTAAGCTAAACAAACATTCACTTCACAAAACTAAATTTTTATGGAAGTATACATATGTACACACACAGATGTTGCTTAAAATTTAAAATATCAAGTTACTGTACTAAAATGTGGAAGTAAAAAGCTACCTCACTTAAACAAGAAAAATTGAAACGTTCTGAAATTCATTTGTTCACTGTGTTTGAATGAAAAAGCTGCATGATATAAGCTGTTTCAGGATGAGTGAGTAATTCTTAAGGCCCTCCAAAAAAAAAAAGTTTTAGCCACTAACAAATACAAATTTATTTGTTGTAATTGTAGGAATCACAGTGTCAATTTCCCTTCCACCATGGTGTTTTTTGCAATCGGAAACATTGCAATTAGGTGGTGTTTTCTTAGGTAGGCCCATTTCCTCACCCTTGCATTTTGTTGCTGCTCCATTTGTAGAATCTCATTTTAAGTTATCACTTGGCGAATGGCAGATATGTGCAGACTCCCAGTTCAGAAGTTGACCTCTGTGTCTGACGCCTTGCCCATTACGTTCTTTCCACACACATTATTTATTATTACTGTTGTGTAATTTACAGTAGCCTACATGTATTTATTCAAACTTAAATGTTTGACACATTACACTTTTTATGTTAACAGGCAATGGAATGATAAAAATTGACTGAGAGGAAAAAATTAAGAAGGGCCTTAAAAAGTCCTCACTTTACAGTGAACACACTAACATTTTTTTTAAATATATATAGTACCAGTACTCTGACAGGTAAGCTTTCATTTCTTGTAACTAAAACTTTTCCCTTCTGAAGGGCACATTTTGAGAGCTATACGATGCATGCTTACATGCCCAAAAATATTTGTACTATATTATGTAGCAAATTGTTTAAGCTGCCAACAGAATAAAACTTTAAACATAACACAAAAACATTAAAACATATAATACAAAAATATAATAAAATGTGCTTTAAATATACTAGATAAAATTCTCTTAAAAGGTTTTACTGTTTTACACTAATTACAGACTCATGATATCTGCAATATGGTCGTGTGTTGATGGTTTGCTGTCAAAGTAAAAAATTCAATGTTACCGTATGTCTCTTGACATGTACCATAATTCATACAAACCACCATACGAGATTAAAAAAATGAAAAAGGTTACCATACACAAGATTGCCCTACAACTTCTGCTTCCCATCTTGATGACAAAAAATCTTGTGTTAAGTTTTCACTCACAGAAACCTATAATGTCACAGAATGCAATAATTGTATTCTGTGAAAATGAAAATGTACATATTTACTTTCTCAGAGCTCAGTCTGGAGCTGCAGACATTTGAACAATGAAATGAATGACAGAGAGATGCTCAAGAAATAACAAAGTGCTATTCTGCTTAACAGATTAAAAGCATTAATACTGTACAAAAGCGGAAACTAGATAAACTCACATTAACATACATAAAGAGGAAAAAGTAAACTTACAAACTGATGCCAAATGCATTCATGCATGCATGAACGCATGTGCATAAACTAATACCGTGCAAGAATGTCAACCATGCTAGCTTCTGAATGATGCAACTAGCTAACTAACTACCAGCAGAGAGTATGTTCGAACCGGATAGCTTGCAAGTTTCTCTCTTTGCCTGCTGCCAATCAGCTTACTACATCAGACATCACCACCCTTGCATCAAAAACTCCCTTCCTGTATATTTCAACTGCAGAACAAAACTTATACAGCCGATGACCAGGCTCCACTAAACATTGTGTTTCACTCGCTTATTTTCGTGATAAACAATGGCTCGACAGCCATCACGACTCAATATAAAAATGCAGTTGACAGACTAGAAACGTAAAAACAAAGGACAGCATCATTATGTTCTAAGACAGGATTTGGCCACTTAAGTAGATTACATCTTAAAACGTTAAAAATAATCCCTTGTGCCCAAAGATTATAAATTCTTACTTGACCTATAACTCAATCTGATAGAATTTCAAACTTCTTACAATTCCTACTTACGCACCTAACTAAAACATGTAAACAAATCTTCGCTTAAAAATCATAACAATTCAATTAAGCTTAAAGCTATTCCACTCAAGAGAGACAGATATTAATACCCAATGGTAATACTTTCAACTCCTAATTGTGATGTACGTTTCATTGAAACGATTCCTTTAGTACAAGTATAAATGAAGGAATATGAAGAAAACTGGCAGCGAACTCAGGTCGACATACTCGTCACACATTAGGTCACCACGTCAGTGCTTGGCAAAGTCTCTCACGGCTTGCTCTCGATGAGAATCTCATCGCCGGTGGCCATGTTGTAGCGGTAGAGCTGTCGCGTGGGGAAGCGCATCTCCTCCTGGCTGCCCAGGATGGCCTTCATGTCCTGGTCGAGATAGAACAAGCGCATCTTGGACACACAGATGCCCGAGAACTCCTCGAGTTTGTGCTTCAAATCCTGCACAGTCTGGTAGACACTGATGCAGCGCACATCTGTCATTTCCCCGCACCTGAACGTTATCCGCACTTTCTTCTTGGGGCTCAGGTCAATGTTGACTAGCGGCTCCAGCTTGCCATGCACAGACACCAGGTCATTGTACCTGCAACACCACGCCCAATATTTTTAAGCATTAAGTCACCCATTGAGTACTTTACTTGACTCATTTGTTAGTAATCCAACTGAAGTTAACTCACAGTGCACACAACTAATAAATACAACTGTAAGCTCACTCAGTTTGAGACATGTATACTTGTCATAGCAAATAGTACATACAGAATTATGCAGGAAAAACTGTAAACACTACACAACCACGTGTTCAAAATAGTATTGATGAAAAACACAATACAAATTATATCTGTTAGAAGAAAAGTGAGGATCCTGGAGCTTGCAAACTAAGTCAGAGTTACAATGATGCATCTGTCCGTCATCCATTCGTCAGTTATGTGACCAACAGCCAAACAGATGCTGCAAATAATTTAATCTGTCCATCAAAAGCTAGCCTAGTTTCAACTTTTAATGGACAGGCTGATGAAAACACAGATTACTATACACATAGTGTATGTTTGTTACATACATACAGCAGTTAATCCACAAATAGAAGGCAATGGTATTGTTTGCTTGTGTTCTGTTTTTATGCATCCGTTTTGTCACTGGGTTCCTACAATTATGTTGAATTATTTTATAAATGCAGCAAACAAGATCTTATTTTTGTGAAAAAAAAAAAAATGTGTTTAATATGTACATATCAGTTGGAATGTAGAGTTTGTGATTCAATCATTCTCACATCCGCTCAGCATTCTACTGTGATTTCCGTACATATTTATTTACTTGGAAACAAGGTGCACAGATTTTTACTGCACAGTATTTCCTACAGCTGAATCCCGATTTTACGACGGTCTATGTTCCCAAAAAAAAAAAAATCGACTCAAAACTGATGACGCAAAATCGATGTAGACCATTTAGAACCCTTAAATATAAGAAAAATTCAAGTACAAAGTCAGTTTTTGCTCAAATATCTTTATAATCGTCGCTAACACACATCTAACAAACAAGTTTTAAATGTTAAAAAATACATATAACAATTATATTTAATTGAAATACCCTTTTTTTTTTGTTTTAAATTTGGCGGTACCTGATAAAAAAAGTTGTAAAATCGCAGTCGTCGTAAAATCGGGGTTCTACTGTGCTTAGTTTTTAGCACATAATCACATGGCAGCCTGTAATTGTGGAAAACTGCCTATGTTGTATGTATTTTTAGTCTGCAAGTGTGAATATTCTGACTATTTAGAACACTGACTTAAAACAAATAAGTTGTGTGAAAACTCAAGTGTACAATTGAGAGCAAAATTTTATCTACAAGAATTTAACGTAAAATTCTGGGGGGTGGTTTGCCCATTAATTATTTAAATTTTAAAGATCATTGTAAGTGTAAGTGATGTGTAAAACTACGGTATATAGCACTAAATATTCAATCATTTATTTAGTAAATATTTCCGAACACAAACTAAAAAATTTTTTGTTTGTTTAAAATTAAGATACTATTAATATGTTTTAAAGGAAATTGATTAATAACTAATTTCACAATGTAACTTCTAAAACAAATACTCATTCCATACCTCCTTCGATCCCCTTAAAAACATTTTATTTGAAAATTATACATTGTATTTACTTACACAGTATATGCAGACCTCATTCTCTTCAAACCAAACCTCGTTAAAATACAGTAAAACAGTTTGCATTTTGTTCTTGATTGTATGTAATTATTCTTGCACTCTATGACCTTTTCGTGCTCCTTGCAATTACTTTGTGACAAATACCAGCACTGAGGTGAATTTAAACTTTATATATAGTAGAGCAAAAATAAAGCACTGATATACATTGCTGTGCAAAAAAGTGTGTTACCTTTCTGGCCTGTCAGACTCTGGTTTATCCATGTAGTGCCGGATGAACGCTCTCTCCGCGTCTTCTCTCTCCTCTTCCATAATGACTCCACCCCCGTTCAGGATTTCCACATTTGGCAACCTCGCAATGAGCAGCTGTCGCCTCTCCTGCTCAGTGTACTCCTGCAAAACACACACCCATTGTTAACCACAGATGTGCACATTACTACATTCACAAATACAGTACACTTTCTGTTAGTCACACGTGGATTAAGGGCACCGCCTACCTTAAGCAGTTTTGCATGTTAGAGGCTCGGCAGCAACAGACCTATAAGGACGAACTTTAAGTATGCACCAAATTGAACTTGCATGCAAGTTTCCTGCCAATTCATTCATACTACATGTAGAACTTTTAAGTAGTAACCATATACAGTAAAACTCGGTTAAGCAGTTTGTAGTGAGAAATAAAGAAATAATGCTTATTAACTCCTATGCGACATTTGACTATAGTCGAATATACAAAATATTTCTAAACTGCGACATACTACTTTAGTCGAACACTGAACTAAATGATTCTGTAAACCATATGTACATTGTTTTCTCGCTTAAAAATAACCAAAAATAAACTATTATTTACAAAAGAAATTTACACTATCTTGGCACAGTTAAAAATTTTTCCGCAGCGAAAGAGTTAGCCAGGAAAACTTCTTAAAAGGTTTAAATTACGGTATGCATGTTCGTATAGACAAGGTGAAAAATTAGTAAGTAAAATTCTTAAATGGGAAACTCATTAAGAGGGTTTCACTGTAATGTTATTGGCGGAAAGTCCATAGCAAAATTTCAGTACACGTTTCCTTTCAAGCTTCACACACATCTGGTTAGGACATTTCAAGTACAGCAGTCCAAAAAGACAGTTTTTAGCTACTTTGTACAATGGTACAACGAGTACTGGTTGTTATAGAGTAGTTTCATAAAAAATGTATTTTTCCATGCACTACAACACATCTGAAGTGTGTGGCAGGCATCGACCTTAACTGCTGCATTCTAACAAATACATTTTCAATAAAACCACAAGAAATAAATTTTTTGATCCCAGAGCATGTAACTTTAATTATTTTCTTAATAATCTTAATTTTCTGGACCAATTGTGGCCTAAATATAAGTTAGAAGTTCAACTCTCAAGTCTGCTCTGTAGCACAAGGTAAATAGAATTTGCTTACACTTTCCTTAACAGAATTTGAAAAAAGTGAAAAATAAATAATCCAAAATGAAGAGTGATGTCAAGTCTTAAATGAATCATCTACTACTCTGAGCTTTCCATGGTTGAGACTAGGGCCAGTTTGTATAAATGGCAATAAATGTGAAGTGATGCATAAATATGTAGGTCCCACACACTTCACATAACCAAAACAACAGTGAAGTGAAACTTTACGCAGTGTTCAAATTGCTGCTGTCAACTGTCAACATCACAATATTAAAGCCTTTTTACCACACAAAATATTTTGATTTCTAAATTGCTTTTAGGTGTCCAAAAATAAAATAACCAGGGTAACCTCTACTTATCAACAAAATCTGGTCATGTGAAAGAGTAAACCTAATTAACTGTACCATGTTAATTTTCATAAATGCCATAAATGAAGAGCAAGAAAGATCACCTCGAAGAGGGGGCATCCGTTGAGCCTGAGTTGCCGCAGGACTGGAAACCTGCTGAGTCGCTCCACGTCGTCCCACGAGCACAGCAGGGAGTTGTTGAGGTTGAGGAACTGGAGGTGCGTGAAGCAACTGTGCGGGCAGCTGATGCCCTGGTAGAACTCGCTCTCACTCTCGGTGCGTCCGCCGGGGGATGCCTCTCGCTCCTTGGGGACGTCGAGCGACGAGATGGGGCAGTCTGCCAGCACCAGCGACTCAAGCTCGGGGAACACCACGCCCAACTTGCACACCTCTAGCCACGTCTGCACCAGGTTGCCCATGAAGTGGACCTTCTTCACGTTTGTGTATGGCACCGGGTCCAGGTCTATGTAGCTGTACGTGTTGAGACTGAGGTGCAGTTCCTCCAGGCTGTCGCACAACACACACAATGCATTATTTGAAGGATAGGGCCTACATTACCATAACACCTGCAGACATGTAAACCTTAAGGGGTATGGAAAGGTACGGTGTTGAACGAACGACTGGAATACAAAGTCGTCAATAAAATCTGAACTACTCATCAAAAGTCGAGATTTTTTTTTTCAGAGTGGATATTTTATCAGCAGATGTAGCACTATGCAGTAGTACGTTTTACTTTCGAGTAAAAAAATTAAAAACTGTCTTTTGAAAAATAAGGGCTTGAAACCACAAAATCTGCAATACTGGAAAACTCTCATTTTTATAATTTTTAATATGATTATCTCTTGGCTTCTATAATAACCTAATTTCGAAAATACTTGTATCTTCATTTTAAAATTATTTGAACATCCATAAATCTCTCGCGTAGAGATTTTCAGATAGTAAAATTATTTTCAAATCAAAACTCAAATACTTTTGAAATTTAGTCAATATAAGAGGCCTACATAGCCTACTTATCATATTAAAAATGAAAGTTTTCCATTTTCGTAAATTTTGTGGTTTCAAGCCCCTTATTTTTCTAAAAACAGTTTTTTAATTTTTTACCGAGAGTAAAGCATAATACCACATAGTTCTACATAAAGAAATGTCCACTGATAAAATATCTACCTGATAAAAAAAAAATCCCATCAAATTTTTATGAGTAGTCCAGAATTTTTTGACGATTTGAGTATTCCAATTGTCCACTCGACATTGTACCTTCCATACACCTTAACAGAGCAAGATAGCATAGTGGTATATAAATAGAATGTGGGGAAGGTGCGTGAGGGCAGGCAGATTTCTGTGGACACCTGAAGTAGGTGAAACTGAGTACCCCGAAAAAAAAAAAAAATGGATTATCATTATTAGGGGCAAACTCCAGCACCATGATCAAGCAATGTACTGTATTTACATTCATGAGGAATCACGTCTGTTTCAACTGTTCCAATTTCAATTTTCCAAAATCACTCCGGAAAATACTGAGATGGTTCCTTACAAGCCCTAAGCCGATTCCTTATCTTATCACTCTAAATTTTACCTTCCCCTACTACCCCAAAATGCCTTCCAAGCCTTATTGCTATCCGGGGACAGAATAAATTGAAAAGGTAAATAATGTATTAACAATTAAGGGAATCGGTGGAACAGTCTTTGCCAACTTAGATTTTAAAAATTCTGCAGCATAGAAGTTTTGTAATGTTTCAGGCGTAAACACATACAGTGCATAGCTTCGTATATTACATAAACTTAAACAATACTTGCTATAATAATTTCAGTAACCACACGCCATAAAACTTAGCAGACAAAAACTGCAAATGTATATAATGATGTAAGTAAAGCAAATATTTATACTGTGTCCCGTTACACATTTGGTTAGATGTCTTTAAATGAAAACAATTTGGCAAAAGTATAATGTATTCAAGATGATGAGCACGAATGCACCTAGAATCCTCAGTAACAGAAACATCACAAAAAAGAAAACCACACAGAACAATTTTACCATTACTTTCAATACAACATGTAAAGTGAAAAGTGGAGACTTGCCAGGTCCGTAACTGGTTTTACAGCATACTGTACATTTTTTTAATGATTTATTCTCACAGTTTATCATACTGTAAGGTAGCCATGACAACATTCCAGGTAAAGTCAAAGCCCTTTCAACTTTTCAGCAAGGCTCTTCATTTAAAAATTTATATTGAGAGGGTTTTCTCAGGACACTACCATAAACATTATTATTTCACACTTCCCAATCTTTACTATCTCCAACGGAGAGAAAAAAAAAATTTTAACACACTAAGATACTGAAGACAAAAAAAAAACCAGTAAACTGAATAACTTTGTATCATTCCCCTGCATTGAGAGTAAAAAATGATAATGCTTGTTTTACCTACAAAAAAAAATTGTCTATCTACGCACCCAACATTGGTTGGAGATAGCAAAACCTAAGTGATGTTACCTCAAGATCTAATGAAGAGAGCGAAAGAGAGAGAGAGCAAGAGAGAGAGTGTGTGCGTGTGTATTTGAATTATAACTAACACATTCAATTTAGAAAAGTTTATTGAAACTCAGTATGAAAAACCTAACTAAAGGCTAAACTACTAGGTAACAATAACTGCCAACTTTCAGTGCAAACATTTTGCCAGAGCCACGAATTTTGGATAAATTATTTGTAACATTAAAATTACGTACATTGTGGCACAAAAGAGAATGCTGCAGGAATCTGTCACTACAAAATATATTTTCTCACATACCCAGTTAATAAAAAAAAATATGATCTTAGGAATGCCTATTTTTTCCCTCGATAAAGTCCAAAAATTTCAAGTTTTATAACAAATTTTTTAAATTATTTATGAATCACATCCTCACGTAACACAAGACAACATTCCTAGCACAAAATATAAAATTCAACAGAAGCCCGTTATACCCACGGATTTGGTCAGATAGCAGGTCATTTTATACCAACGTGAATTAATAAAGGATTTGTTGCATCTGGTGTATCGGAGAGTCACTGTATCATAGCTCGTAATTATGTTCGTAAACAGCAGTGTTATAATGGGCTTAAGTAATTTAAACGAGTTTAAAAGAACCACATGAATAATAATTTGTTTACAGAGTGGTGCACAGCCCACTGCGTCATAAAATTTAACATGCAGGCTTAGTGAAAATATAATAAATAACAATATTGTGTGTTTTAAAACTGAATGTAGTATACAGAAATTATTTTTGTATCAGGTACTGGTAGGTGGTCTGTACATATTATACAATTTTATTATACATGCGATAAGCATTCATTGGAAACAATATTTACTTTATTATGTTTCAATGTAGTACTATATCTAAAATTGTGATTCCTACACTTGCAGTGGACAAGAGTTGACATAGGAGTTGCAGCCCTTCACAAAAAAAGTTTGGACACAAATAATGGTTCAGAATAACACAAGCCTGCAAGTGGAATTATTTTCTAATGTAGTGTGCTCATCATGTACGATAGTGTTACGCAAACATGTAGCTTATCATTGTTTCACATCCTCTGTAACTTGGCCTTGGTTCAAAAACGAGACCTCCACAATCTTGCAGTGACTAAGTTCTTACTGTACAATGGCTCAAAATCCTACATTAACCTCTGCTCATAATTCATGAATACTCGAAAGAACACATAACCAACACTAAATGAACCCATACTAGAGTTTCATATTCATGTATTTTCCAAATGTGTGCCACACCTTTACTAAGCATAACTACAGTATGCTTTGAATGTCTCCATTTTGAGTAGAAAAATATAAAATTGTCAAATTATTATATTGCACTGAAAAAGTCTCAAAGAAAACTTATGATGCCTATCTACCTTCGCACATTACCCTTATCATCTGAAAAAGTAATCTCTAAAATTTTAACAGCAGAATATTGCGATGAGACTTTCCAGGCAGCAGAAAACAAGCACGGATAATTCATGAATCACAATTTATTATTCTACCTAATACTGTACTTTAATCAAGTCTCTATAGTTATAAATTACTAGTTTATTATCAAGTCCTGTCTCATGTTATGGGCCTTCATCCCTGTGACATGACTGTGTAAGTTGTATCTGTAGGGGACCGTTTGGAGCAACGATAGAGCAGAGACTTGTCGATCACGCGGTCGTGCGTGGTTGTGGTGTCCGTCGTGCTCGGCACTGCATTCGTGGGGGTAGCTAGGTCACCCTAACTACAGTGAAGAACAAAGCGTGTTCAATTCACACCCATTTAATACATCTCACAAGACAAGAGCCCTATCGTGAGTGCCGCCTCTCCCGAACACGTCATGACACACTCGTTGCTGGTTACCAACTGACCCGCCTCCAGGTCCGAAGACACGAAGGGGTGGGGGCAAGGCGGGAGAGACGCTAGGCAAGGGGGCTGACCACACACACAAGCTACTGTTGCCGAGCGCCGACAACCAGCATATATACTCAGGGACTCATAGACGTACATATACTTGGTTCAACATAGCTAACCCTTACATATCAATATTTTAGTGAAAACAGTTACATATATGTCATTTGTAAAGAAATAAGAGAACACACTAGTTTCAACATTAAATAATACTCTTCTGGAATTTTTCCTTAGGACGTGTACACAGACTAACTAATTATTGAATGAGTCAAACTTTTGGATAAATTAAACATTGTATTTTACATGCTTATATCGTAATTTTGAATGTTAGTGCAAGCGTTGTCAAGCTCCTCCGATTCAGAGAACGAGAATACACACCCACCTAAACGAATTGTTCCCTTTTAGATACTATCTTAATGGATGCAATGTAAGGTAGGTGATAGATAAATTTTATGTCTCAACTAATTATCTGACACTTGCATCATGCTCCAAAGCACATTCTACTGCGTAGCATGGACTTAAGTGTCAATGATAATTTAATTAATCAGTATGTAATATGGACGTCTGGTACAATGTGAGAGTTTCGCTTGTGGCACAGTTAACCACGTTCTGGGAATATGTTCACCCAACCATTGTAACACTTTCAAGTTTCATTCTCTTTCTAAATTTTATTTCATCTAGTAGAGCTTAGTCCTAGATATGTCAAACATACTTAAACCCTTGAGTACACTAAAATCCTAACCTCAAAGGCAATGAATATCTGCCATTTAAATCATAGGTAAGTTTCAAAACCTGTTAATGTATCTTGTGACATGTTTTATTGTGGCAGGACGAACATGCACTAAAGAGAGAACTTGTAAGATTGATTATGGGTTCCAAGGAATGACATACCTAATACAGTATATTTTCAAGTAAGGCCTATCTTCTAGAAATATTGTTTTTTAGCCAGTCAACCAGTTCCAGTACAAACGAACATAGGAATCAAACGACAAGAGCTGAATTGATTTGGATTCTCTAGTGTGTAGTATCAGATTACTCAGCATCTTCATGTGATGGTATCAGCGAAACTTCACATTACAAATTTTCTGGCTGTATTCCCAGCGATCTTTCATTGCGTAGATCTAAGGCACACTACCGCAATGTTTGTATTAAATATGTTTACTGTTAATTATATGTCATTCAGATATAATTTGTATTTAAATATGAGTCAGCCATATATATAACAAATACAGAATACCTGCTCATACGTATATCAACAGACACAATTTGTACCTTACTCTATTTTATGAAGCCACAAATAATTGCAATGTCCTACGTCAACATTTACAAAGGCTTCATAAAAAATGCAACAAAAATGTAAATTTAATTGGCTACCATAACTATTTTCACAATTAGCAACAGAGAAAACACAGACGTATACAATCTGAGAATAATAAATATGAAGCAGTGAATTTTTACCGTACCTTGGTAACAGCCTCAGGAGAGTCCTCACACTAGTCCATTCAATAAGCGTGCCGTTTAACACAAGGTTCCTTAAATACGGGAATAAGCTTTGTGTACTTGAAGCTAGAATTTCATTACGAAGATTATTGAAGCTCAAATTTACGAACTTCAATCTTGGCATGTGTGTCAAGATACCGAATATCTGTAAAAATTAAATCAACAGTTATGACATTAAATTTTTACACAACCTGACACTAAAACTAAATTAAATTCTAAAAATCAAACAAATCCTAATATTTCATCCATGTAAAGGGATTTTTGTCAGCACTTAATATCTAGGTCTTCAGCACTGGTGAGGGGTGACACGATGTGAGTATGAAGCAACGCTGGAATGAAGGGATAAGGAAAACTTGAGATCCCTGAGAAATCCCACCAACCAGCAGCATTGTCCCGTACGATTCCCACATATGAAACTCGAGAGACAGAAAAAAATTGCAGGATAGAAAAGAACTGTCAAGCTAAAAGCCATAAATATTATAAATTTGAATTTTACACCATCAAAATATCCACTTTCAACTACCTAAGTACAGCTCCAATGCTAATGAGAAATGAATAGGCAAAATTGAGTACTGTTCTCTACTACATAGTACACACATTAAAGATAACCAGATAAAAATTTTGGTGGTGTTTTGAAATTTGGAACCCTTATGGTTTTTCGATCACTGAACATAAATTTGAGGTGCCCACAAATTTTTTTTTTCCGGGAAATATGCTTTTAAATTTTCACGCATTTCATATCCCTAAACGGTTCAGTTGTGAGAGTGATATGACAATGGACGATAAAAGACAATGTTTAATCATCAGGCCTGTTAATTTTCTTCACCAGAACTTACATGATCATCAAATTGAGAAGAAGCCCTGAGTGTTAAATTTTTTATAATGTTTGACAGATATTGTGTGCTTCTAGTTCAGCATATCTTGTAGATATGGGTGAGTGCATTTAGCCTACACAAAGTGACCTGAATGCATAAATATATGGCAGCATGCACCAAACAGTTTCAAGGCTTGCTCTCAGTTGCCCATAAGTTCATGTAAGATAAACATTTCTATAAGAGTCACGAGTCACATGTACTACATCCAGAGCTGGACTGTAGAACAATGTTGTTTTAATTTCTGTAGTTTATTTTCCTCCTTCTTTCTGATTCCATGTCACTCTACAGAGACAGAGGCTAGAATCGCTGATTTGTCAAATATTGTGGACAATTTCTGTTAAATCTGCTTTCACTTCTGAGGTAATGCCAATCATTCTCATGACAATCTTCACAAGATTCACCCTTCTTATGTGTGTTCTGTTAAGAAGTATGTACCATCCTGTGACCCTCTGTCTACCTATTTAATTGGTTCACCTAGCATAGATATTTTTGCCAAGCATTAGTCAGTATGTTGATCAGTTATGCTGTGAAACTATTACTAACAGTAGTATGTTACTAATGCACCAAATTAGGCTCGAATTTTTACAAAACACAAACAACAATATTTCAGAGAGAAAGATAAAAACTCTTACATTTAAGGGTATAAAAAAAGTGGTCTGAACAAATGATATCAGTACATCAGATATAGCACTTAAATTATCTACAATAAACAAAGATAAAAAACTAAAATCCTATTGCCTAAGTCACAATATATGTGCTGTGATTCATTTTGCAAAGAAGATAAAATTCAGATAAGATAGTATATGTGAAGATATCTTGCGTCACTGTAATACGTAAACAAAGGAATATTAACTTAACACCTGAATCTACAGGCTGAGTAACAGTATTAGGTATAGAACAATTATTTAGAATGACGAATGGCAAATAGCTTACAACACAAGATCAGAGCTGGTGGTACTACTACTCCAATGGCGGCAAAGAAAGTAGGGTGCCCAGAGCATAAAATCAAGGAGGGAAAAAAAGAAAAAAATTTAATTAACAAGGACAGAGCTGTGACGAGCCGAAACTCCTTTGGTGTGATCGTCTACATTTTTCCCTGTATATAAACTAATGTCATTCTGAAATTGCCCATCCCCAAGTACACTTTTAAGATACTGTATTTACTGTATATATATTTGGATCTGTCACTGGTCCAGAGATCTTGAGGTGAAAAAAAAAATGGCAATTACAGCACAGTGACATTTATTGCTGAATGGTTCATATCAAATGATTTAACCTTAAATAAATTAAAAGCAACTTGGATTCACTTTGAACTTAAACAAATGTGTCATTATCAAGCACCAGTGATATCTACTAATAGTGATAAGATAACTCGGACAGATACGTTGACGAGAATCTTTACCAGAAACCTCACGTTACGGTACTAATCTGCCAAAGAAAAGTAGCTCCATAATACTGTATTTGCAATAAGAACAATTTCAAAACTTATTAACTTAAGTAAGTGTCTTGAGAATGATCTACTTTGAATATGTTGAGGCACATTTAAGGTACAGCACTGTTTGTTGGGAAACTCAACTGATGCCACAAAAATATTCATTTTACAGAAAAAAATTACTAGAATTATGATGAAACCTAATCCTTAAGCTACGTGTAAAGCCACTTTTTAGAAAACTGGAAATTCTAACTGTACCCTCTTTGTATGAATATGAAACACATTCCAACCTAACAAACTAAATAAAAGAAATACAGAACTGCAAGTGTGACGCTGGCACGTGCAGCAAGAACCACATAACTGAACCTATGAGCAGGCTTCCCAGTGACAATCCACCTGGACACGGCTTTCAGCAGTGACCCTATAATTTTACTGGATATGACTTTGTAGTATGCAGTGCACGTCTCCATTGTAGTGTAGCTTGTCTCCAGGTATTACATTTTGAGGTGCAGCATTAATAAAGAATTTCAATTTTGATAATAAATAAATAGTGTATTAGAAAGGTACCGGCAGCCAGGGTATCATAACAGGAGAGCAGCCTTCTGACTGTTCACCTGTTCGCATCTGTCAAACCCTGAAGGACTATACCCTACAATGGAGAAGCAAGTAAATATGAATGGGGAGGCAATAGGAGACCCCTCAAGAAATCTCAATTGCAACATCCATCACATTTCCACGTGCAATAAATCGGGGGTTGCTCTTGTCTTGAATCAAACCCAAATCGCCTTGGTAGGAGGCAAGTTCTCTCAGCCACTTCCCCAACCGTGACCTTCATTTCCAACTATGTTGGTGGGCTTCGAAATAGTAGTTCCAACACTTATGTCATTTCAAAAGCTCCTTTCCATTACCATCTGGTATGAGTTTACTTTTTACAGGGACATATTTAATAGTTTCGCAAAGCAAGACAGTTCAAGAACTTAGGAGGTCAGTGAGGGAATGGAATTCGCTTTCGCAGTACAGTAGTTGGTAAAAGTTAGGAGGGTTGGAAAGTTGAAGTGGGGTTTGGTAGATGATTGAGGAGGAGGTTACAGCTTGCTACCAGACTGTTGCCCAACTGCAAGTGAAATTAAAGCACTAAACATAAACATTCAAATTTCCAGATAGACTGTATTTGACGCTGTGAAGCTGAGCTGTTCAAGGCTATCCAGAAGGGAGGGAGGTGCAAAGGGGCGAATCCCCCAGGATCCAGTCTCAGAGAGCTCAGGACACAAGGGAATGGTTCTGATATTAAAAAAATTATTTACAAATTATTTTACGTAAGAGTTTTCAAAATTACTGCTAAGAAAATGTGTGTTTATTGTATTTGTCACTACACATTTCCAAGGCAAAGAAACTTGCCTCTTTTGATTAAATGGGCAAGGGGACTCGTGTTTTTGCAGGTGCCCAGATTTTCTCTGGGTGCTGCTACCGAGCATAAAATATTGTATCCTTGCATTTAGGTCACATACAACACTTCAATAAAAAAAATAATAAAATCATTGGCGCGGATATGTGAACAAAGAATTAGGGCCTAATGCTGCATGTTTGAGGCTCAAAAGTGATGGAGCTACTAGGATAACCTTGAACCGTGCATCAAATGCAGCATCGCCACAACAATCCAAGCACTGAACTAGAGTGTAAGATTCCCGCTGATCCATTTTTACTACAGGACTTTAAGAGGGTGAGGTACATAATTCAAAGCTAAAAGCATTAATCCATAACTGTAGGTTTATTGAAGCCTATTTACAAAAATTAAACAATAGCAATCCTAGATAATAGTATTAGCCAACGTTTTAAACAAAATTATTTCAAGTGTTGCAAACTTCTGAGGCACAATCTCTGACGCCGGAACCTCGTACATTTAACTGCGCGCATGAGTTCACGTGTAACGAATGAGTAATTTTGGATAAATATTTACGGTACTCATAAAGTTGGCAAATACCATTATCTAGGATTGTCATTGAGTATTTTATCCATATTGGCTTACTAAAAAAGCGTAGAAATCAATTGAGGTTTTCAGCATTTATTTATTTACCACGCACTCTTAAGCTGTGATCATATAATTTTATTTGTGGCAAGTCTGTAGCCAAGTTCAGTGCATGTTTCTATCTGAGTTTTGGGTACATCTAGTTACGTTGAAAGGCTTAGAAACAGCGCTCTTATGGAGTATAGTGTCGTTTAACAATAATATTCCACCCTTGTCCAAAGTGTGCAATTTTTTGTACATTGGCACAATGAGCACAAGCAGAAAAACATTTTGCTGTACATTACAATGTATTTGAAGAGTGTAGTAGGTGATGCGCTTAAAAGCATGGGCACGAGTTTCTGGGCTTTCGAGAGAATTATTTTTCTAAATTCGGACAAGAGCCGATAACTAGAGACATGCAAAATTAAAGTTATTTTCTGACATCTGACTAGACTCCAACTGACTATAGATTCGTTCGACGTCTCCCTCTGGCCAATATTGTCGTGACTTGCCGCGGAGAATTCTTGCACGGTAGAGAGGCCAATCTCTGTAAAAACGTAACACACGTAAATGACAACAAATAAAAGTTCGTGGCCAATTCAATCGCAGATTATGCTCTTTTATGTATAGGAAAGTGAAGTTTAGTCTGCTACCAAATGATAATGCAAATTTTGCATGACTCTACCGATAACGTAAAATTGCTCTGTTACTTTGTTGCAAATTGGTTTACTCATGCAATGTAATTTTTCGAGACAAACTATATACAGTACTAATATTAGCTAATTTATCAATTGAACTGAAATTTTGTTGATGAACAAATCAACCACCATCACATTGTATTTTATCTTGAAAAAATCTGAGTATGTAGTTAAAACCAGTCATAACAAAGTTACGGAGCTATTTTATGATATCACCTCCCGTTTTTGTTTTAAAAAATAATTAACTGTCAAACACGTAGAAACTCGGGCAGAAGCCCTTACGACAGTTTTCTTGTAAGTACGAACTGCTGAAAATGTGTACATCAGCACTAGGACATTGTCTCAACATGTTCTTCACAGCTTATTCCATAAGCAGAGCCAGTGATGTTTAGTGAAAATAATTCTGCTCCACTTTGTTTCAATGCTTCACGTACACACCAGCAGCTCTTCTTCGTGGTCAATGATTGGATGTTTTTAACTCTCAATGTATTGGGGTTCCATACTTGCAAATCACACATGTACGGTGTTGCAGAAACGTTCTAATTGGCACAGTCAAATGGGCGACGCCTCTAACAAATACACTCTGCCAATTACGATGAAGCAAAGCTGCAGATGTACACATAATGCATCGAAACAAAGAGATGTACCGTAGATTTCTTTTCGCCAAAAATCACTTGCTCTATCCATAAGTAAATTCAGAAAACTAACTGTGCAATTTTAACGTTAAAAATCTGCAATTCTTTGAGTTAAAAACTTTAAGTACCGTAGCCTTAGGACAATTTTCACTAAAACCTTAAATTTAATACAGTTCAAAAATTATTCATCTCATCATGTTTAATGATCTGATTAAGGCCAGCCCAGGATGTAAAAAACAAACCTGGTTTCACAGGAAAAGAAGAATACAGTAGAGGATCAATTTAAAGGCAGCTAGTGTGACTATGAGGGCACTTAAGTTAATTTGTCACCTCAAATGAAAATTCAACTATGTGCAGTATTTAACATTCAGCTTCATGATCATGTAATCATGCTGCACATTAATTAGAACAGTAAAATAAGTACACTTACAATTATGTCTAAATCTCTAAAGGTTGAGTTGCGACGGACATAAGCACCAACACATCATTAAACACAAGAATTAATCTGCATGTACCTCAGTCTGACCAGCTACAATTGTACACAGAGGTAAGCACATACACTGCAAGTTTTAGCATTAAGAAAAGTTTGATCAGGTTAAACTTTTGCTCAAGAGGCTGCGTCACCTATTTTGTTTTAATAATATTAGTTTTTGTTTAATAAATGAAGTATATGACTAACAACCGACTATGTTCCTTTATATAAACGTTACATTTTACTATTAGGTGCGTAATACTGGATGAAACTGGTGCTGGGAGTTGTTTTGTGTTTATTAGTTGACGAGAGAGAATTTTTATCTTACAATTTAAATTAGCTTAATTACTTCATAGTGACGCTTTTATTTTTCAAATAAAATGTACCTAATTAAAGCAAAAGTAATTAGCTATGTCATTGAAATATTTTCAGTTAAATATTACCATATTTTTAATCAGGAAGGAACTACAAAAAATTCAACAAAGTAAGTTACACAGGCTCTTAATACTAATAGGTAATAGGTAAAATGTTTGGCCAATCAGAAGCCCTGAAGGGATACTACGTGCCGCACAAGAAACTAAATTAACAGAACATAAAGAGGTCGGGTTGGACTTGGATGTACAAAAAACTATTGCCATATATTTTCTAACGTGAAGAGAGAAAGATCTGGATTGTTTTGAAGTGAGGTAATTGCCACAGTTTTATTATTGTAATGTGATGTATTGTATTATTATGTTTTTGTATTAATTGACATGCTCTATATCCTAGTGTCTGACACTAAATAGGATCTTTCAAGTGTAATTGAATAAATAAATTAATATTATTTTCCTATCGCCAACTGTATCACCAAAAATTTCTTCACAACAATAACAGCTAAATGTCTACCTCTTATTACTAATCATATTACCAATGTAACAGGCCCTTGATGCTTGTGTTAATGTTTGCAATGTTCATATTACAATAAATATGTATCTGTACATTAATGTTCATTTAGCCCTAGGCTTAAGACACAAAAAACAATGATAACAATGAAACAAAAAGGGCCTTACTACTCCGGTAGTCACAGTTTTAACAAGCTGCCAAAAAAATTTGCAAGATTTTTTTTTCTAATTCTAAACTCTTCCAAAAGAAACTGAAGGACTTACTTGCCAAACATGCTTTTTACTCAGTGGAAGTGTACTTAATTCATAAACATTAAATCACATATGTACTTATGTAACACAGTGCATATGCTGTGTCTGTCACTCTTGCTTCTCTTTTTTGTTTCAGATTAATGAAGACATGAGATACCCAATGGTGACTGAACAGTTATACAGAAGTGAAGAACAAAGATTATTGATTCACACAATTGTACATAAATGTATAACTTAACATTATATAATTTATATGACTTGTCCACGTATCTTTGTACCATTGTTGTGGACGGAAAAAATATTGCACTTAACACATTTAGTTACACAACAGCAGAAAAATTTAAGTGGATGTCAGCGCTTGCTGAGGGGACCAGGTTAGAAAATTACTTGCCTTCAGCCCTGTGTTTCATTTGTGTTTTGGCCTTAACTTGAGTACTAGCCTACGGGTAATTTTTAGTACTGTACAAAAAACCTTGTGGAGTTAAAAATGACCAATATTTTGTAAGCAATGTGTTTTATGATAATTGACTCCTATTCTGCACTTAATGAAAATAGTTTCTTTAAAACAATCTAAGCCCTAATTACAATGCCCTTCCTTTTAGGTCTAAGTAAAATATTTGCATTTAATATGTAGGTAGTTGTGTTACAATATTTTCAAGCAATTCTACTACAATAATACGATCTAAAATATTTAAACGTAAGTTACTACTTTCTTGCTTTTAAAGCTATTGTGGCAAATAGTTGTGTAAGCAAGAAAATTATCTAGCCATCCACCATACGTCTAAAACAAGTTATTCGTAAAATTATTCACATAATAACATTGGAGTACTTACTGTAAACAAACATACACATCAAACTATCAACTCTGCTATAGGTATTTTCTAATGCTATAAAATAATGTTTTAATGCATGTTTATCGAATTATGCTATTTCTTGAATAGAGAAACAACACAATAATACGCACCTACGATGAAAATTAAAATTTGACTTAACGTTTAGGAAGAATATAGCCTTACCTCACACCATTTTTCCAGTTTATTTTGGGCTAGGTCCAAGTCTTCTACAATTTGGCACATTTCATCCAGTTCTTGCTCATCCCCAGCACTTTCGATATCACAATCATTCAGCACCAACAGAGAAGGGATAGACTTCCTCGGGTTTGTTTTCGGCACGTATATTTCGATGGGCAGGCCGATTTCAACATTTTCATCGTCTTCCTTCCCGTATTTTTTGTGTATTGCTTCTGAGAGCGAAGGCATCTCTACTTCCTGCAACAAACAGAGCACATTCCTAAAACAACACACCACAACGAGCGCAATTTATTATTACGTAGTGCGCTTTGTTTTGTAATGACTTTCACTCAACAGCTGATCGTTGCGCAAACTTGCGAGCTACGCTTTATTTAAAACTACTAGCTAACACAGCCAAGGCGATAGGGAGCAAATTTAACTCGAATTACCACCTGACAGAGCGACTTAGTATTTGTAACAAACTAAGATCATTCCCGAACGGACTTTCGCTACCCTGCAATTACGAGAACAAAGCACCTGCACCAGGAAATATCATTACACAACCGAGCGCCGTCGTATGTATTCATCTAAACTGCTCTCGTACGCGCACAGCTGTCGAACGACTCGTACACGAAGCATCACCACGCATTCAGGTACTTACGGAAGCGACAAAATCGCAGTCGTGTGTGCGTTGCACGCAGTACGGACGTGTTTATTTACCAACAACACGACTCGACCAGCTGGTTCCTGCGCTGTCTGCATGTGTACTCGCGTAGTTCGCGACACGAACTGCAGTGGCGCGCCGTTCGCAAGGTCACGCGCTCGTGCGGGCGCGTCATTTTCGCGCGCCTCGCTTTTGAATCGTTCCACTTTTAAAACACTTCATAATTTCCTCGGCAGTTCAATTTTACAATTGTAAGATCCCGTAACAATATCTAAAAACACTATTGTTAATAATTAAAGTCTGTAAGGAAGGCCGCGTTGAATTCGTTTGAATCATTTCCCGCCTAGACGAGAATCGGTTGGTTTAATTTTTTTGCTCTTCTTTCGCCGACGCCGACTGAGTTCAACTTGTCACGCCCACGACACCCTGAGGAGATGATGCGTCATTCGCTGTACCGTTCGTTTACCTCCTTTTGCTAACGACTCTTGTTTGTCTGTGCGACCTGTTTGAACGGAGACGGAAAAAAACAGCACAACTGGAATTAGGTGAAATACCTACAAAATGTTTTAACTGCGTTGTATTAATTATTTGATTTCTGTTATTTTCAAGTGATCTATAACATATCCTAAACTTTTCTAATCAGCAGCACTATTGTATAGTGGTGGCTTCGAAGGGGGAATGACGAAAAAGGACACTCCCTCCCTCCCCTAGAACAGAGGAGTGACAATACAGGCATTTATTTGTACCCACCCTAAGTTTTAATATTTAAAAATATTACAATTTCTGCCAGCTGTATATTCAATATTTAGACTCAAAAACCACTTAAATAGTACCAATTTGCACACCAAAAAATAAAATTTTCCCGGGGGTGTGCCCCAGGTCGCGCCTCCTCCCTCTTCCCCCCCCCCCCCCCCCAAATTTTAATAAGTCGTTGTAGGAAAAACTGACAAATGAATTTCTTTCAACGGTCCTTTATCCCTCCCTCCAATTCCTTCACAAGAATACCTTCCGCCACCAAGTTATTTTAATCAACAACGTGATTACGTTACCGGGTCAGGACACTAAAATGATGACAAATTTTTGTGTATTTAGTTTTTGAATACAGTTGATAATCTAAATACTCATTTGTAAATTACCAGTCAATGAAAATCAGAGTAACACGACGTTGATTACTTAGGACCTACATATATAAAAATCACTTCCTCCTTAACTTAAAAAGAAATTATACACATATTTAACCCTTGACAAAAAAGGAAGTGTGTTGTGAGTTTGACGCCTATCTGTCTGAGACGTCTGTCTGTGCGTCTAGCTTCGTAGTTCCCAAACGGGTGGGCCTTTTTTAATTGAAAGCTGGGTGAATTACATGGGCTTTCTTAGAAGTTGAAAACTATTTTTAAAATTATTTTAGATAGGGTTCATTACAATAATTACATGAAATATGTTTTTTACTATTATATAGCAGTATTAAAGTTCATAAAGCTACCAATAAAACTTAAATCACAATTTTTAACGAACCGCAGACACATAAAACGATCCCTTAAAAAGTACAAAATAAAAGTTTCGAATTATTGCTGACTCTAAAATGCGTCGGGCACCGTTAAGTAAATAAATTAGGTAGTTAAAAACTAGCAAAATTGAAATAAAAATAACGCAAAGCAACAGGACCAAATCCACAGAATTAGGTATCAATCGCAAAATTAAATTAAAATGTAATTTTATATTTGAGCTAGTCACATATGTAAACAGAATATACGTACGTAAGTTTTGTTGCAGTTACTTATTTTGTTACTTTTTTTTAGAGCAAACAATAATTTTAAACTATTATTTCATACTTTTTTAGGTATCTTTCAAATGTCGCGGAATTATTTTAATTTTTATTAAGAATTAATATTCGTATATGGATTTCTCGTTTTTTGTACTTTTCAGTCTTTCTGCAGTTAAAACTAACTGCAGATGGCGTCCAGAGCGCAGGATGAAGTCAGCAATTCGGTTTAAACTGTGGTGTGCGTTCTGTAGTCTGAGTTCAGCGGCAGCGCGTGACGTCACGCTGGGTGCACTGTGTAAATGGCAATTGTTCGCACTTTCGTCATTGTCACAAACTTTGCTGGCAATTTCGTCCCTCACGTTCATTCGTTTCCTCAAAGAATACACTGTCTTCTTTGTATGGTTTGAGTGGGTTAAGCATTATGCGTTTGTTTACACATAATATATGTACTTTCTGTTCCTTGGAACCATTTAAGTCAGAAGACTCTCGAATATAATGTAGCAACAATCACATAATATGCTCCATTTCATATAAGTCTGGATAAATTTGACAGCAACTTATGGACAGTATTTTGTTAATTGTGTCACTCCACAAAGCAAACTTCGGAATACAAATGCTGAAATGGAGATCTCAGGTTAATTTTAGAACTAAAAAAAAAAAAAAAAAAGATTTATTGCATTGTGCAACAAGTTACAAAATACTGAAAATTATTGCCCATAAGTTACTGTCAAATATATCCAAACTTATATGGAACAGAGTATAACAGAGTACATCACACTTTTAAATAAAATTGTAAGATAACAAAACGCAAGGTTACAGTTACATGACAAATTAAAGGTTCGCATTAAAGCTCTGTTAATTTGAATTTGGTTTGTTTTGACATGTGCTACATTAAATTACATTTTTTTTTAATTAGTACCTTCAAATTGATATAACTTTGTAATTACGTTCATCCAAGCTTAGGTACACTTAAAAAAAAAAATTAGGAATACTAAGAATACAGTTATACTGTAGAAAATATTAGAATGTGTTCAAGAATCCTTATTAATCAAAATTATTTTTTAATTATCTACATGCTAATAAGGTTTATTGTAGGTAGTAAGTTATACAATTTGTTCCCCAAATAATACACACCCTTTTCGTGTAAAGCACTAGTACGATATGTGGAATATTTCTTCAATAGTGACGATTTTTTTTTTTTACTTATAGGATTACATGTATCATTTGTGTTAAAATCATGTATGCTGGAGCAATGGTAAATGGTAACACACTAGCATTCGGTAGCACCCGGATTTGTTTCCCGGTTCCGACCATCCTGATTTCGGTACACCATGATTTTCTGAAATCACTCGAGGCGAATGGTCTGTTTACACAAGCCCTCGCCGATTACATCCCCATTTTCCCGTGATTACCTCTACCAAGGCTTTGTGCTGTTTGAGAGCACGTAAGACAACAAATAACAAATAATTGCTATTTGTTAGCGTTAATTTTAAATAAATTTTAAAAGAAAACATTAACAGAAAGATAGTGCCAAAAAGATGATGTACAGTGCAAAACATATTCAGTACATTTGCTTAAGTTTACTCAGTTGTCAATCGGCACTTTTAAGTTAGCTTAAATATCACGTGACCGTATTATTGAATTGTAAAATGCTGACGAGCCGTAATACATGTATATTACTATCTTGTAAAAATAAATCGCGATGTGGAAATGAGATTTATTATTTCAGTGCGAAGCTACCTCACTGATACAAAATAACTATAGTTTACGGTATTTGGTATTTTAGTACATTTTTAATTTATTTATTTTAAGTAGTCTTACTGAAGCTTTCAAAATACAAAATAGCCGGTAGTGTTCCACGCGAGTCATACTAAATTACCTAACCAATTGAAACTCGGCCTTGAACAATACAGTCGTATGTGCCTTGCGCTAACCTGCAATGGTTCGTGCCCAGCATTTGGTATGACTCATTAGTCATTATATGTAAGTGTCGAGTCATGAGCAGGTTGTTTAGAGGATTGCGCAACAGCAGGAAATTGCAGCATCCCTGTACGTATACCCGTACAACGCAACAACCAAGCTAAGCATACAGAGCGTGGTGTATCATTGGTAAAAAAAAAAAAAAAAAAAAAAAAAAAAAACACACTTGCCTCGCAATCGGGAGGACTCGGGCTCGATTTCCGGTTCCGGCCATCTGTATTTTAATTTTGCAGATTTTTTTCCGAAATCACTACAGACGAATGGGGGTTGGGGTGACGCAACGGTAGCACATTGGACTAACATTCGAGTGAGTGAGCGAGTGATTTTGGCCAGCGTTTAACATCCTGGTGAGGAGTGAAATGAGGTGAGGTATGGAGCGGCGCCGGAATGAGAGGGCGGGGGAAATGGGAGATCCCCGAGAAAATCCGCCGACCAACGGCATCGTCCGGCACGATTCCCACATGCGAAAATCCGGGGACCTATCCCGCCTGGAATCGGACCCGGATCGCCTTGGTGGGAGTCGAATGGTCTGACCATTCCGTTACCGCAGCCCCGACTAACATTCAAAAAGACACGGGTTCTATACCCGTCTTCGAACATCCTGATTTATGTTTTTTTTTGTGGTTTTCTGAAATCACTCCAGGTGAATGCTGAATGGGTCATTGAACAGGCACTGGCCACTTACTGCCCCCTCCCCTACTCCGTATAACTCTATCAAGGCCTTGTGCTGTTAGAGGGTACGTAAAACGTTCTAATAATAAAATTATAAATCTTAGTCCTACTTTGTTTTTAATATGGATATAAAATTCTAACGTAAATCGTGGAAGATTAGTAGAATGTTTAGAACTTCGTCTGGAAATCAATTGCACAGTCTATACCAGGAATGAGTAACATTCATTCCTGTAGTCCACTGTGAATCATATAATGTTCAGTATTTATTAAATCTTTAGTATATTTTATTTTTACTGGACCGTTTTTGCGAGCGAGTGTTAATGCGTTGCAGAAAAACACCACGATAAAAAAATCAATATTAGCTATTGTGTACAAACATTAACTTACAGATATTCTGCAAGGAATGTATGTAGACGTATCCCATTCTTATTCTTCTTTTTCTAGGGTCGTATCATCAAAGACGACATTAAAATAACAAGAAATAAAACAATAGCAACACAAATGAATTCCACACTGGAATATAGTCCTCAAAAATTAATAAGATAAGATAATAAGATGTTCCTCATTTTTTACGCCTAGGAGGGTGAAAAGAGGTGAAAGGTGTTTTCCATGAATCGTCGTTATAGCTCGAATCCGAAAGGCTATCTTCGTTTTATTTTTTACTTCAATTCGATACTTATACAAAGATATAAGATGGGATTTTTAAAAATTTAGAATGTTTTTTTGTTAGAATTTTTTTTGGACGCACATGCTACTCAACAAAGTTATTTTTTCCCCATTCTAATTGTTTGGTACCCCGTTCTACTCCTCTGCCTAGTTTTGCTTTATCCACCCTCCTCCCCCCTTCCCCTCTCCTCCCACACACAATTTCTAAGTTTTTTTGACACAAAAAAAGGCGCACGTATAACACACCAACGTTTCATCGCAATAGCATGAACGGCATAGGGAACGTAAATATAAGACGAACATTTATATTTATATTATAGATTTGAATAAATGCGTTAGAGTATTGTTTACTCACAGTTCTCAGAGTATTTAAAACAGGGGCGTCATTTCAGGTTTTTCCAGGGGAAGGGGGGGGCAAGATTTTGTTTTCTGACAACAGTGACCCTGTTGCATTTTTTTACTAACTAAGCATGTATAATTTAGATATTTTAATAATAAAACTTCAGTTTTATGTCCTTAAGTTAGCATTATTTACATTTAAAAATACAAAAAATATATTTATACACAAAAATTCCAAATCCAGGGGGGGGCATTTGCCCCCCCCCCTGTAGCCCCAAATGACGCCCCTGATTTAAAAGCAACCGAAAAGATCCTCTAAAAAAAAAAAGAAAAAAAGACACAAAGGGACCGTGTTGAACCACGTCTCTGGACTGACAGCAAGCAGACTGGGCATGCGCCGCTGTCGACGCGGTATTGTTTGTTTACGTTCATCGGCGCGCGCGGCCTAGAAAGCCAAGGGCGGTGCTAGCTGGGCGCAAGTGTTGTCTGCGGTGCGTGTGTCTGCGCACACCGAGCCTAGATGACTAAATACGAAAGGTCCCGGACTCGCGGCTAGGGTTACGAAAGGCAAACGCAAGGCCGGTTACACACCTCCGTACTCTGGGAAACTAGGCTGCCTCCACCAGTCTTTGGGCAGGTGTCGTAGCTACACGGCGAGCGAGAACACGCGCCGTTTAGTATATAACTTATTGTCTGCCTCATGAAAGAATTCCACTCTTTGACAGTTGGGTTGGCATTCTTTTTTACACCTGTTTTAGTGGTTTCTCGAAATCGCTCCGGGCATTCAATCAGCATAAGATCATATTTTTTTTTATTTTCATGGAATAGTGTTAGTTTCTTCTTAAGGCGACCGCTGTAGCTGAGAAAACATCAACCGTAGCCGTAAAACAAAATCACAGAAACCTGCATGAACTTCCACATGATTTCATGTAATTGTCATAAAACAACACGGGCATCGCTTGAAGTTGCGTTGAAAACACTTTCTACGAAAACACAGCAAGTTAGTGATCTTTGAAAGAACTGTGCAATGGGAGTCCATGACTGTATTCAGTTTCTTGGACGTACTCCATTGCAAATTGAATGACTGTCAAAGAAAACTAAACAAATAATAGAAAACCATAAAATAAGCAGAGTATGCTTTAGTCAGCAAGATACATACACAACATGAAATTCCAAAATGGAATCGGGTCAAATAAAAACAAGGAACAAACAGATAATAAACGAAAATAATAAAAAATAAAATAAAAAAACCAAGTAACATGCGACACAATGATGAGACTGTGTTTTTTTTGTCTCATCGTTGTGTCGCATGTTACTTGGTTTTTTATTTTATTTGTTATTATTTTCGTTTATTATCTGTTTGTTCCTTGTTTTTATTTGACCCGATTCCATTTTGGAATTTCATGTTGTGTATGTATCTTGCTTATTTTATGGTTTTCTATTATTTGTTTAGTTTTCTTTGACAGTCATTCAATTTGCAATGGCGTATGTCCAAGAAACTGAATCCAGTCACTGCAAATTAGGTTAGTACTTAACGCCTCGAGGAGAATAGGTGTTTGGTGGACAAGTTTTATTCGAATTGTCGCCTTCCCCGTTACCGTACCTCAAACGTAACTTGGAAAAATAAATCGCTAACTTTTTATTTGGGTAAATTTACGCAACTTTAACCTAACTAAAGAATATACATTGATACATAGAATTTTATACATAAAAATATTTGTTCGCCGTTACTGCTATTACAAACCTAGTTGTCGTTAAGAAAGTAATTAGGAATTTCTAACAGTGTTCGGTAGATGAATAAACGCTATAAACGCCACTTAAATCTAAACGTTTTTGAAAGTCTACATGAAAAAAACTGCAAAACAACAATCTTAGATATTCATATCAGGCAACTTTATGAGCAAACATGTACCCAGAGCATTTGCTAAGCGTGCGATCTGTTGCGTCGCAATTAAACATTCGGCGGCAGAGATTGTTCTTCAGAAATACGTTACTCGAGAAAAAAAGATTCTACTAAGGTGTCTTTTTATTTTTTTTTTTTTTTAAACTCCCTTCGAAAGCTTTTTAGACTGCTGCTTTTAGTCCTGAATTATATGTAACATTCCCTCCGTGGTAAAAATTCATAATTTTATATTTGCACGACATAGTGTTCGTTTTACAGACGTTACTCGTGACTACATATTCCACTCGTAAAAATGTTTTAGCTCTCACAGTTTTTCCATAGCAGCATGCCAAAGTCAGAATTCGCAAGTTACGGGAAGACGATAGTAACAAAACCAAGTGTCATACTCGAATGAAATATTTTACACTGAAATTATATAATATGGACAATATGCTCAAGTATTTAAAAACATACGACAGTTCTTCTGTATTATTTTTAAATTTCTATAAATAAAGTAAATTGTGATCATTTTCAGATTTTTTTAAAAAGTACAAAGGAATCTCATTGAGTGTTTTAAAATATTTTATCAGCTTCCCTATAATCTCTAATTTCAATGTAAATTACTTCATACGAGTAAGACACTTGGTTTTTGTTATTACCATGATCCCGTAAGTTGCAAATTTTGACTTTGTCATGCCATTATGGGAAGACTACGAGAGTTAAAAAATTTTCGTATGTGGAAAATGTAGTCACAAGTAATTTCTATAAAGCTATCACTATGTCGTGCAAGTATAAAATTATGAATTTTTGTCACTTGTGCAACGTGATCAGAGTTTCGTTATTTCTCAGAGACCAGTAAACATGCATCCACAATGCTTACTAAGAAAAGAAAATACACTTAAGACTAATTGTGAATACGACTGAGGACACCACATTGGAGGAATTATTTTAAGGCCACGATATTACATTTATTTCAAACAATTGCAAATAACTCGAATCTTTTTTAACCAAATGCTTTGAAAAAATTTTGAGACTGTGTATGATACACAATTTTGCCAGAGCGTTTTTTCAAATAATGTACCGTTTGTTAGCAAAAAACTATTTTGCTTCATTTTGGATTATTTTGACAACAAAATATGTGCTATTTCGGGGGCAAAAATCTACAAAATCTGTTTGGTGTATTGAAACATAAAAATTCAGATACACACGATGATATATAAGTGTTAAAACTGCCACACTGGATTTTTGATATATGCATTAATTTGCTTTAAATATATATATATATATATATATATATATATATATATATATATATATATATATATACATATCGTCGAAACCACTGTAAAACTAAAGAGCGAGGCCTTAAAGCCCACAGACATGGGTAAAATCGGTTTTTTCAGATGGTTGTTTCTCAAGATATATGTACGACATTGACTGTCTTAAAAATCTAGATTTTAAATAAAAACTTTCAAATGTTTGAAATTAAAAATAATCAATGCATTTTATACATGTTTTGTCGTAGCCCGTGACACTGTTCTTCAGCGTGAATTATTTCATTTTGGTAAGTTAGTTGGTTTTCCTTTCTAGTGTAAAACCGTGTTATGCAAACTTGGCCTTTGACAGGACACTATACAAAAACTCTGAAGCTAAAACTTTTCCATTACAGTGAATACTATCACAATGCATGTCTACAAAACAATCCATATAAAGTACACATACAAAAATTATTAAAACAGTTAAAATGTCCGGTGAATAAACCGAGCCTGAGAGTTAGGACGTGTAGATTCAATTGTGGAGCAGTGTCGACCGCCAGTTGTGAAATATTACGTAGCGTTCCACAACAATGCCGGGCGCTCATGGACAAATACTGACTGGAGTTTTTTTTTTTTTTTATCCGTGCGGGCAACGACCGCCCCACCCCGCCGTGTCAAGTTCAATCAAGGCGGCCGCCTACTCGGTTCAGTGACGACTCAACAGCGTGTTCGCCGGGAAGCATATACAATTATAAAAAAGGGACAGTATGGGAAACAACAGCTTTGCAGAATTGTTGAATTAAGGTTAATTCTACTACAGGTTAGAAAGAAAATGTGTTTTCTTATGGGAGAGTTTGGCACAGGGAAAATTTCTGCCGCTAGAAGAGCAGAAAAATAAGTAACCTTAAATTAAAATAGTCTTGGAAATGACAAAAGTCATTTAACTTAAGTTTAAAGTGAAAATAAACCAATTTTGCGTTTTAAATTATCAACTTAATGAAACTTAAAATTCAGGAAAGCTCTGTGATTGGTCAGTTTTCTCCCATTACCGATACCAGCGCTCAAGCGGCAGAAATTATTCCCGTGAGAAACTTTTAATATTGATCTTTCTAACCTGTAGTAGAATTAACCTACCTTAAACTTTTGTGTTTATACGAACATGACTTTAAAAGTGCTCACTTTACTGTTAATAAACTATATATATAGATAGAATTTCCACGCTATATGTCGTTTAACAGGAAAGAAAAAAATTATTTTCCATTTATACCGCGAATTGTTCAACTCGTTATAGACGTTAAATCTGAGAACATTTTTCTCGCATTAATAATTTTTAAGTTTTATAAATAGGCCAGCATCCCCAGGATTAATTTTATGTAGGCCTACATTTCGACATTTTATTGGCCAGTGGTTAAGGTTCTTTTTTTTCGTCTAGAAGTGTTCTTTTTTATTTAATGCTGCGGTTTGTCACATCATTTTGACTGTCATACTTTGATTTAGTTTGTTTTTCTCATTTTGTGATTATGTACAGTACATTTTCCAAGGGCGGTGGTTACTTTTGTGAACAGACCTGCTGGCTTATATATTTTGTTTTAAGTTAATTGTCCCTGAGCTTGAAGAAGAGAAGTGCAGTCGATGGCAATTTTGTGGGGAGTGAGAGTTTGAACCACCGCAATAGATTTCGCATATTACTTTAAATAATAAGATAATTCACGCCAACATTTGTAGCATGTATTACGTTTTAATAATACTTGAAATAATAATAGTAGTAATAATAATGACAATAATAATTGCAATATTATGCTTAAAAATATTTAAGCATTAAAAATGGTAAAACTATGTCGATTTTTATTTATTTATGTTAAGAAAAATCGTAATGTTCTCTTATTATTCTTTTTAATTGTCTCGTCATTGTGAATTTTTAGCTTGAGTATAACCGCAAAACATTAAAATTTATATTTTTACGTTTCATAATTTATTTACTTATACGTTTTACGTGTCCTTGATAGAAGCACACGAGAGAACGTGGGAAGTAGTCGGGTACGGCTTGTTTGAGTACCATCCCAGCGTTCGCCTGGAGTGATTTCGGAAAACCCTGGAAAACCGAAATAAGGATGGCCGGAGCCGGGGATCGAACCCGGATCCTTACGAATGCGAGGCGAGTGTTTTACCACTCCTCAGCCACGCTCGGTGACTTTTTTTTTTTTTTAAGTTTTTTAAATTAAAATGTTTGGTGCAGCGGCGATGCGGAATCTTCCGCATCAACACTGCACCAACCATTCCCCCCTTTAGGTTTGACATGTTTCGAGTGACCCCAGTAATTTACGTGAGACAATTTGTATGGTGACAAGGTTTGAGACCCAACGGACGAACACAAATTAACACCCAGCCTGGCCTGGGGATCGAACCCAGAACCCCTCGCACCAAGGTCGGCCGCTCAACCAACTGAGCTACGGAGGGTCGGCAACCAAATGAGCCACGGGGGGTCGGCCTTGTCTACCACGCGTGCAAGAACTGTAGGATGCAAGTATAGGTCGATAGTCATCACAAAAAACATCTATAATGTGATCTTTGGAAGAGTTTTGCAGTGGGAGGGCACTACATCTAACATCTACAAGTTGAATTATTAGCCGAGCAGAGTAACGTATCTCTCACTATCCTTAGAGTCCGGAAAAATTCGCGGGTTCACGGAGCTGTAGGCTAGCCACCAAGAATATTTGTGAATCGCGCATACAGCAGCTGTTTATTAGCTGCTCGCTGACACTGTGAAACGGGCCTGTATTCAGCTACACTTTTAATATTGGCTCAGCTACTTCCAGGAAGTGTCGAGTAAGTCAACGGTCAATTATGATCGTGATACAGACCTATAGTTGCTGGAACTCTAGCTTGCGACTAAAAGGAAACGCGAATTTTTCAGTGTTCTAACTATCCTTAATTTTCTACTCAATTACTAAGTTATTTCGGTTCAAAAACATCTATAACGATTTTACACCAGCATTATGTAGCAAAACTTCAATGTTGCGTACTGACTATCAATGATTAATTACAACTTTAGGCACATAAAGAAGAAAAATACACAGAAAAAACGGGTTTGTAGTGACTGCAAAGTGTTTTGTCAATATGGACCACACGAAATATTTTTGCAGTGGTTACAACATTTTTTGGTAGTCACTGCAAAACTTAATTGGGGACAGCAAAAAATTTGAGTAGTCACCACAAAAAAATTTGGTGAGGTCCATAATGACAAAACATTTTGTAGTGACTGACAAGTATTTTTTTCAGTGCATGTTTGTGATGTTGGTTGTCATAATCCATGAAATATAACTGTAGAAGTCCCGAAAACTATTTCACAAACAAGACACGCACGTGACTCCTAAATAAGTTAAACTATCTTGTGTTATTTAGGGTTTGATAACTCCAGCAGCCATTGTTTAGCACGAAACAAGAATTTTAGTTCTATTTAAATCACATTGGCAACCCTGCTTGCTTACTTCGCATGCGCCGTGCCTGTTAGGGCCCTTTTACACGTTCCGGTTATCACCCGTCCGGTACCCGGCCGGGTGGAACCGGACGTGTAGTAACATACTAGACAGTATGTACGTTTTTTCACGGTTCGGTTTTGATATCGGCCGGGAAATAACCGGCCGGCAGCCGAGTAGCGCCCGGATTGTGCCTCGACTGGGTCCGGTCGCCGGCCGGGTGCTAGCGAGTAGTCGTGTGTTGTTATGATTGGCGGTATTTACACGCACCGGTTGTAACTCGTCCGGTTACCTACTGAGCGGGCAGTGTGTAGTATCGTAGCGGACGTGAAGGTAGTGTGAACCAAAGAAAGGTGTAAGCATGAGTGATTACGAAATTGATACAGAACTTCTGATCTCTCTCGTGGAAAGCAGGCCTGTGCTGTGGGATAAAACGCTAGGTATTTACAAAGACAGAAATAAGACAAAAAATGCCTGGACATAAGTTTGTAAGCAGCTGAGAGAAGATTTTGAAACATTAAGTGATACAGAGAAAAATGTTATTGGTGCAGTAAAATTATACACTAAGGAAATACGGATTTTTTCAACTATGTATATGTAAGGCTAACATTAGTTTTGTTGTCACGGAGGCGAATATTTTTTATTGTAATAAATACCTGTAAAATTCAGCGGAATGAATGAAACTCTGCGA
>PNEQ01022256.1:0-54853 GCA_003012365.1 Medauroidea extradentata
AAAACTGTAACACTAACTTAAACGCTCAATAAAATGTTTCCTTGTACACCACACAACGCCAGAACCTCAACATGCCTGCAGAGGTTCCTCATTCATTGCGATAATTCGGCACAACGTATCTTCTCCCAGAAATGTGTGACATATATTTATATTGTATATGCGTTTTACTACGAACTGTCGCTTCAGAGGCAATAATTAACGTTCGTAAAGATATTTATATAAATAAAATGTAAAAAGTTTATAACAATAAGTAGGGAAAGGAATATTTCGCGAGTTCAACGACAGCGTGTAGGGATCCATTGATCTATTTATGCACAAGCCCCGGCCATTTGTCCACTAGCTTCTACTCACAGGAACAACATACAATGAACTAATAGACGGGGCTTGAGTATACGTGGGACAATGAATTATAACACGTCGGTCATTGAACTCGCGAATTATTCCTTTCCTTAACAATAAGTGACCAAAATACGTGTTTTAGAATAAGGGTGTGTCCATGAAACAATATTGTTCGAAACACATTTATTCCTTGACCACTTAAAACATATACTTTGTACTTACACTACGATAAACAGATAAGTGTAGTTCATTATATGATTGCTGTTTATTGTCATAAAAATTCATGTGACGGTTGCGGCAGATCACAGATAGCCTAGCTATTTCAGGAACGAGCCTGGTACTGTAAGGGTTATGAGTTCAAATCTAGGTGTCGGTTGTTGATTTTTTTTTTACGTTATATATTCATTTTGGATATAATTGAGGGTCTATGCTGTAGTGGACTTAAACAAAAATGTAAATAAAAGATGCAAGATGTTCTGCAAAAAAAAATTAAGTCATAATTCTAATTTGCATTAACAATATTTTTTAAGTGATGAAACTGTATTAAACTGTGCGCCAAATAACGGTTTGTTGTAAAATTTTTTACATATTTTAAAATTTAATTAATTTTAGTACAGTATCTCTTCCACTGTTACGCACAAAAAAGTGCTTTGGTTTGATACTCTATTTTAGGTTATAGATTAATGAATATAATAAAATAGCTACGCAATTTTCTACCTGGCATCTGGGAAGAATAAAGAAATGCTGTAAACCATAATTTCAAATATATTCAGTATAAGTTTTTGTGATATTACAAAATGTGTAACTTAACCTTACATCAATTTAATCCGTAAAAAAAAGTAAAATGTTTGGTACACATCATTAGTTAAGTAGAAGTATGTAAATGAATAACAGTTTAACTACTTATTTTTACAATTATGTTCTATGTTATCTAATCAAGTAAATAGTAAAAAGTAACATTACAAACTAGAAACTTATATATATATATTTTTTTTTTCTAGTTTGTGATGTCACACACAACTGACATTTACATAGTAAATATTGTGTAGATAAACTAAGAGTGAAGTTGTGTTCGCGTCGTAGTGGGAAGACCATGCCTCGCGCACGAAATATTCTGTCTTCTACCTGCCGCCAAAACAACAGCGACTCCCGGAAATCGTCATGAGGGGCATAGAAAGTTAATTTATACTATCCTTTTTATTTTGTTCGCTGATACCCCCCATCTATCTCGTATAACAAAAAAGTCTCTCGCTTACTATAATTTACTCTGCATTTTCTAGTCAAATGTCAACATGGCATTGTTAAAAATTTTTTTTAATAATATGATAGTTGCATAAAATTAAGTTAATGGACATTATCTTTGGCAGCATAGTTCATAAATGATATACAAAAATTTTGAATACATTTGGTTGAATAGTTTCAGATTTATGAAGAGTTTAGTTAGACAGGTTTTTGTGGCGCGCGCGCATGCATTGGCTTGCACCAGCTCCGAAAGACCCAAAATGGCGGACGATTATACCCACTCTTTATAGTGACTTAGCGACGCCGTGTGCGTTAGCCAATCGGCGCTTCTGCCGACAAGTGGCTTACAGTTACAGGTCTGTTGAATTCGAGGTGGAATCTCAATGGCGCGACGCGAATAACAAAATATGTTAGTCGATCAGCACCGAGGTTTCTGTGACGTCAGCACGTCCGCCTGGACGCTGATTGGCTGATATATTTTATTATTCGCGTCGCGGGCAATCTTAGCGCGTCAAACACGTCATTGTGATTCCAGATTCAGCTCAGTAGATGGTTTTATCCGCATAGGACGTCAACTATGGAAAGGAAATAGCATTCCTTTTCTTTGAAAACCCAGCAATTTCTTAAATGAGTTAATCTTAACTTCATTTTCATATTTGACAGACAGTTTGTCTGTCTGACGTGAATTTGTTTTTATTTAAGAAATATTTTCACGAATCTTTGCAGTTGTCATTGATAGAACAGAACAATAGGAAAATATGTGGACCTCTCGCCATTGGAGGGTGTATCATACATGGTCAGTGAAGATTCTCGAGATTATATTTTCTAATAAGTTTAAGGTGTCGCAGTGGAAGAGTGGTCTGACTATTCGCCTCTCATCAAAGCGATCCGGATTTGATTTCCGGCGAATCCTGGTTGGTCCCCGAATTTTCAAATGTGGGAATCGTGCCGGACGATGCCGCTGGTCGGCGGGAACTTTATCCATTAAAAATATAAGTGCTATAATATATAATTTTAAAATTTCTAACAATTTTCTTTTTTATTGATATTCTGACAAACTTAATGGTTTTGTTGTGTATATTTCATTGTTAGTGAATGTTGTTGAATCGCAGGAAAGGAAACCCGTAGTAACGTTGTAGAACTAAGTACAAGCAAATAAGTGACAAAGAATGCGTGAAAGAAAAAAAACAAGGAAGCCAGTCAACAAACGTAAATATTTCGGAATAGGAATATAGTCGGTATATAATTTTTATTTGGGGGGGGGGGGGGGGGAAGAGAAAAAAGGAAACACAGGGACCAAACCCAAACAAGACAATGACAACGGTGATGGTGGAAAGACAACGAGGACAATGCAAATGAATATTGCAACAGAGTTGGTCGTAGACAAGACATATACAAACTGTAATAGCAGTAGTGAACTGATATTTGTTCCGTCTTCAAGCACACGAACAATCTCAGGAACAATCTGACTGAATGGCGTATAGTCCACTAAATCATTCAGTTTGTCATGCACCGCCATTGCAAAAGTCATTAAAAAATCACCTTAATATTGTGTCTTAAGTTTCACGTTCCGCATTAGATTAGAGCGTATGATTTTTCTGGGTGTTTTATTGTTTAACCAGAAAAGGAAACCAAAAATCTGTTATAGAGAGAATTCTTTTTATCCTATGTTACAGAGCATGCATGTCGGCTGAAACATTAACTTGTATTTAATGCCACAACCAGTGGAGAAAGGTTTTTAGTATTGCCAACAATATAGAACTAATTTAAGTGTCATTTTTTGTGTTGATACAAGAATTCAACCGTATAAACTATAACCGTATTTGCACCTTTTTTTTTTTAACAGAAATGTGCTGGAGTAGTGTTACGTGTTTCACATAAATATGTTTTTAATATGCGATATATATATACTATTCACATGTACACATACACCATACGTTTAGACAATTATGTTACAAGTTTTGCGAGATAATTCCTTGTGACAAATGAGGTAAAGTTGTAAAGTACAGGTTTTGGTTGGCGCAAATCTTTAGAGAAATATTTGTATTTAAAAATTGAAATTAAAAGTCAACATTTGTTAAAATAACCAAAAGGTAAGAAGAAATAAATAATGAATTTTCGGATGTGGTGTAATAACATGAACATCTACAATTTAAAAAAAAGTACCTATCACCTGCAGTAGGTAATGGGGTTAGTGAAGCATTTCTTCGCATACTATTTTTTAGCATTGCATTTTTTTTATATTAATTGACAGTCTATAGCACGAGGCCGCAACTAACAAAAAATGTCGTATTGCTGCAATATCCTCAAGTGATTAATTTTAGATAGAATTGACTTAGAAATTGTGGACGCTTACAGGTAGGCAATACGCCATACACGGGAGGTTTCAGCAACCCTATAACCTAATAAGGGTGAATGATATTAGAAACCAATTTTTCACAGATTGTAGATCTCGTTTTTACTAAAAAGCACGAGGAAATTAATTATTTATTCCTTACTTTTTTTTTATACAGACGTAGTCTTTCATTGTCCATTTTCAGTCGCGAATTTCTCCCTTAAGATTTGCACCAAACAAGTACTTACATTAAATCACTTAAATTCATTTTTTTACAAGAAATCAGCTGACAAAGTTTGTAACCTATTTTTTGAACATCCTGTACATCACAGTGTGTAGTTGTACAACTGTTGAAACCAAACTTCGAGCATATTAATAGTTATAGAATATGGTTTATCGCGGAAAAACTTGACTCTTTGCTGGGTTTCAACGTACGTAAAGATTACTGGCCTTCTCTTGTACTTGGAGCTGTTGCCCTATTTGACTGAACCAGTAATAACCCCGCTATTGTAATATTTGATGCCTGTTATTGGTCTGCAGAGAGCTACATTGTGTCAGACGTATATCACCCAATCATATATATATGTTCCAAGAAACTGAAGTGTTTTCAAGAGTATGTTGGCACAAAACATTTCCGCGATATTATTCCATCATCTCTATTCGTAGTATGTTTTCGTTTTTCCTGTTCGCGCAGGAGAGGCGAGGTATGATGCGGAGCAGACGGAATGCAGTGCCTGGAGGTGGCGTGGTCTCCAGGTCAGTCTGTGATTGGTCGGCCGCCGCGGGCCGCATTCTTGTCTCCGTCGTCGCTAGCTGAGCGTTTTGCCACGGCGACAAACATGACCACCTGGGCGAGCCGGCCTGCGGTGCGGCTCATTCAATTTTTGTGTCGTCCTGCCACGCCAATTTTGGTTTCATGTTATAAATGTGTCGTGGATGTTGTCACCGTGTGTGTTGTGCTTAGAACGCTGTCTTATATAATATTCCGTATTTAGCTATCTTCGTAAATACTGAAAGTTAAATACTAATATGCAAAATACGAGCTTACGTAAGTAATATACCAAATATTGTCACTGAGTGTTTAGTTTACTGAAACTGCTATTTGGATCAACCATTGCAACATTTAGTTAATTGGCTTGCTGTGCAGGAATTAATGTATGTTTATTAATTTCAAACACAGTGAAATGACGGTATACGTATGTCGTAACGTTAAGTTGATTTGCGCATAATAACGTGCTTTATTTTTAAAGTTTTTATATAGTGCACGTTTAATTTATTACACGTTAGAAGACGCATAATGTGTCTTTTAAATTTTTGTAAATAATTTACTTTTAATTAAAGCTGCCTAGAACATTTTGTAACCGCAAATACAAAAAAAAAGGATGATTTAAATTAATGTGATTATTTCTTACAGCAAATGAGATGGATGCTAGTAATGTTTTGGGGTATACCGAATTAAAATGATTTTCTGGTGGAGATTGTAAAATGACCGCAAAATATTTTTCCGTCGCAAAAATGAAAATTTTTTGTACAAATCATTGTTTTATTCTTGGTGTGGATTCGAACATGTGTACGTCACACTTGTTTCTTATAAGGCGCCTAAGCCAATCAACGTCTCGTGTTTGATTACTTGAAGCATACCTCAATGAATTCCATGTTAAAGTGAACATTATGTTAGCCTTAATTTTTTTCCCCGTTAAACTAATCTGTTTACTTCCTTCATTTCTTATTACAAACACAGCAATATTACGAATAAACACATTACTGTAAATATATTTCCTTATACCGTAGTATAAGTTTAAGTATGTGATCATGATGGCACACTTCTATTGTAATTGATTGACTATATTTTCAAAACGCACCGTCAACAACCTTTTTGAGAAGAGGTTGTTAATCAGTGGCGTTTATATGATTGTATATTAGGGTGTAACGTGGCTTATATTTATTATTATTGTCACGATTTTTCGTATTCTGCCTTCTGTAAATATAAAGTAGTAAAAAAAAAACAGGTCATGGTATGACCCAACTCAGTTTTTTCTTTATGACTTCATCTTTTGAGTTATTTGGGGGGGGGGTAAAGATATCGGTCACCTAGATGTTATATATATATATATATATATATATATATATATATATATATATATATTATATGTAGTCAACATATTGGAAGTAAGATTTGAACTTCAGTTGATTTTTGATAATTCTTAACGAAAAGCTTTGCTATACTTTTTGTTCACGTTGATAACATTTTTCCAGGCGCATCTATAATGTTTGTAAAAAAATATATTGTTATTACAAAATGAAGCATTTCGAAGTTTCTCAGTTTCGCGCGTGATGTTATAATCATGCCGTCCTTGTTTGCGTTTCTTGAGCACTTGTCCGTGTGAAGTCCGCCTGTCCTTTGTCCGCGGGATGCGAGGTCTATTTTCTTCTGCGGCGAGAGTACCAGCGGCGGCTCGCTCCAGACTGCTTGGTGCCGGCACAGCCTCCGGCGCGGGGCTCGGCACGGTCTGGTGGGGCGCGGGCGGGCTCGGCACGGTCCGGCCCATACTCGGACTATTTACATCAGCGCGAGGAGTCGCGTGGGCTTGGCTCCTTCTCAGGAATGTCGGCGCTGCCAACATGACGGCTGTAAGTCGCGTTACGCAACGCTTTTTCCGCCCAGCTTCGTAATGTCACAGCGAATCCTTGAACGACACATATCGAAGCCCATCTAGAGCCTGCCCTTGTAACGAAGTTATTTACGGGAGTGAATGTTACGCGTTAACGTACTTTTTTCTCTTCCAGTGTAGTAATTGGACGAAGTTACGCAGAAGTGACCAAATCCACAAAGAAAAATACATTAATTTTGACATAATCAGACCGAAGAGAATAGGTCGTAAGCATAGACTAGAAAGAGAATGAGTAGTAAATCATAATATTTTACAGAAAATAAGAGCTCAAAAAAAGTGCTTCATGCAAGGTTTAGATGCAACCGGTAAACTTTGACCTTGGATGTGTAGATTCCAGTGAAATGTTGATTGGTTTCTATCCGCATAACTCCGTCCAATTGATGAATCGAAAATTTTGCCAGATCGTAGATGCTATAAATGTATACGTACGAATTTGTTTCTGAACGAAAATTTAAATATTGAAAGCTGTTCGTACGGCGAGTTAAGTTGCTTACTAAAAATAATATGCGCTCATTTAACAATACGGACGCGTTAACGTGGCAAACGGTTTGTAAAGTTCAGGCGAAGCTGTTCGAATTAAGTCCGGAAATAGGCATAAGTTTACCGAGTGTTCGCCCACCAGTGGCTTTATCCGCCCACCAGTGGCTTTATCCGCATATTTTTATAGCGGACAGAGCTTATATTAATTTTACGAATGTGTTTTGGTGCAAGTTACTATAGTTTACAAGCATATTTAAATTCAAGTATGGGCGCCTATAAATTAAACATATTTCCGTACTGTTAAATTAAAAACACAGGGTCCATGTAGTCTACTGTAGGCAGTTCGGAATAAAGTGAGCACTCTAAAAAGCCCTGCTGAAGTTCTATTTTCAACCATTTCGTATATTTCCGCGCGTAACGGCAAGCGATGGGAAATGTCGAACTTCTCTGGACACGGCACTTTGTTAGCGTGTGTAAGACGAAATTGTGCAGTCGGTAGAAACCTGTTTAGTTTGATAAAAAAGTTTATTAATTATATAAAATACATGTATTACGATTCCGGTTGATTTTGATACAATATTGTTTTATTTAAATATGATAATTGACTGAACTATATACAGTAAATAGGTGCAAATCATACAAGCTGTAAGGTAACTAAAGTTAATGTTGAATTATAAGCAGTAACGGCTAGTGATATTTTATTTTAAATATTTAATTGTTAGTGCTCACTTTATCCTGAACAAGCTATACTATCAGAAATTGTACGCTTGCTGTTAAGGGCACCGCCTACCTCGGAGATATGGCGTAAGCAAGTTTAGAATGTTTAATTATATTCTGCGCAATTCGGTTACCTTTCACGGAATACATTTGGGACAAAAAAATACGTTTTATGTGTATTGTTGCAAGAATAAAAACGTAGAGGAAAATATGCAAGAGTAGGATATGTTTCAGTGAGTTTAGGCGTGAAAATACTTACTTGTTCGTAGTTTCTAGGATATAAAACACAGTCTAAAGGATACTATAGCAATGTATGCCTCACTTTAATAAACAAAACAGTCTGCTGTGGGGTTAGCAAGGTCCTTGAACTTAGTTCATTAAATTGAGAGAAGTGTGTAAAATGCGTAGATTCTCTTGTGCATTATATCTGTGCTTTGGTTCTATTTATATTGAGTTTATTTCTATGGGCATGTCATCTGTGAATTAATACTCCCATCTGTGTGTAATTTTTCCTGTGGAGGAGCAGTCACGAAAACAAAAGTGGAAGTATAAATTTCTTCGGAAAAATAACTGTGTTGCAAATTTTTCTGTCAAATTTTTGTGATTATGTGGTGTTCGTTTAGTGAGTAACGAGAACATAATGTAAATTTAATGTCATTTGCGAGCTTATTTTATGTTCGACTTTTGAGGTCGCAAGAAAGACGTCATGAGGTGAGGTTTTCGCCGCTGGCACTTAGGGGTTGCGGTTTTTTCTTTCTATTTGAAGCAAATGCTAGTGTTGATTCTTAGCATTTGTATTGTTCTATTTCCTGCTTTTAGGACTGTCGCTATTTATTTTATACATATTTGCTGACTTTCCTATCGCAGTAGTAAAACTATACTTTATCAGACGTTGAAAATTATTAAGAACAGCAATAATGCTGGGTTTTAATCAGTATAAGACATTTTCTCCAGGAAGAAGTTTCCTTAGACTTGATTTTTAAAAAATCGCTGAGAATGTTGCGGGCGGAAAATTAACATACGTTGCACGAGATTATCAGGCTGTCCTACGATAAGGAAGCCTCAATCATTCTTTTTTGAAATTTTATAATTTATTACCTTACAAGTGTGGAAACTGGTGTCCTGTCTCGCTGTTTAGCACCAAATTAGTTGACCCGGCCGGCTGCAAGTGTTCAAACCAAGGGGTGTAAGACGAATGCTGACGGCATATCTCTTATGTTTTACCAAATTGAACGGCGCCATACTGCAGCCCGTAACATGCGATGTCCTATACCAATGTTTTTTGTTTGAAGAAAAAACGTTCACCTCCCCCCAGCTTAAGTACACGATTCCCTATCGTGGCCTGCAGTATGTCAGCGTTCAATTTGGTCGTGTAACAAAAGAGCAGCGTAATATTCTAGTTCTTTTATAACGTATTTGGTGCAAACAACGAGTCAACATTGTTTGGAATCCCGAGTTAAGTGCGGTCTGGCATCATCTTATGGGGGACAGGTTTATTGGAACACTCGCTTATAAAAGGTAGCTCACCAGATTGCAGAATATACTGTAGTATTTTTATGACCCTCGTGTTTGTACCGTTGTTGAAGACCTGTTGTGTACAGTAGTAAGCATTGCACGAGTTCAAGGAGGGCATGAACAGCTGTGTCTGTCTGTCCACCAATAACTCGGGCGAAGTTTCCTGGCTGGCATCCCTAAAGGAACTGGCGACTGTGATAGGCCGATTCCTCTCCTAATTCCTGGCATTGTGCCAAATTGGTTGTCACCGTTTTGTGACGACTTCGCTCTCGACGAGACCCAAAGTCAATTTACAGGTTGACATTCCACCTGAAAAACCTGGAATTATCAGGGAAATTGTGTTCATCCGAAAATATCAGTTAATTTTTGGTCCGTCTGAGAAATTTCAGGAAATTTTCTTTACAGCGAAGTTTCCTCAATTTCATTGCGGCGCGGCATATCACGATAAACGAATGCGTCACTGCGGTAAATTATATACACACAACGTTGGCAACACCTGTCCTGTATAAGCCTTCCCCTCCCCTCCGCCCTTTTTAATATTGACTTTCGTGCATGTTTAATGTAAGGTCTCCTTCACCGTGCTGAATGTTAAATTTTCGAGGCATAACATTTTGTAAATTGAAATTACTATAAAAAACTTCTCTAGCGTTGTGACATTATTCAAATCCCGTCTGTATGCATTACGATGTACGCATTATCTGATTACTTCGAAAAAAGTCGCGAAAGTATTAAGTAATATTTTTTGGCTAATTATGCCTTTGCTGTTGGCAAAAGATGCTTTAATGAGCTTATCTCCAGATAATGTATTCTTAGTGTGTCCCTATAATCATAGGCGCCCACCCTACGGAGGGGAGGGGGTGACACTTGGCAAGTACTCCCTCCCCTTCCCCAAAAGGGTCAAGTTCTTAATTTTTATATTTATATGTGTACTGCATGTGTGTTGAGAGGTTATTGCAAGGAAAGTGTGTTCGTGTGTTTCTGAACATAATATTAAACTGTACTGTAAAGTAGACAACCCTGCGTGTGAGTGAAGAGGTCAGCGCTCAACATCGAGGTGTTTAGCGCTGGTGAGGGTTGATACGATGTGAGTATGGAGCAGAGCCGGAATGAAAGGGCGAGGGGAACGGGAGATCCCCGAGAAAACCCGCCGACCAGTGGCATCGTTCGGTAAGATTCCCACATATCAAAAGCCGGGGACCTACCCCGTCGGGAATCGAACCCGGATCACCATATAGTGGGAAGTGGGAGGTCTGACCCCTCGACCACCGCCACCCCTTTTTTTTTGCCTGTAGTTGTAGAATTAATTATCTATTAGGTCTTGTGCTCTCCCCAAGCCAAAATCCTGGATGCGCCCATGACTATAATTAAATATTTTAAATAAGTGTGTCTAAATGACTGATAGAAACAACACGCTAGTAATTCCAACATGGTTGGGGTTGTCACACCTAAGGTGTTTAGCGTTAATTTAGCGGGTCGTCAGAAAGTCATCGGCAAAAGTTGTCTTCTCACCTACAGTAGAGTGTGTAGATAACGTGGCGGACGACTCTGCGTAGTGTGTCTATCGTGTGGACTAGAGGCCTTCATGGCGCACTTGACCGCGCCGAGGGACTCTTTTGTCTTCCCTGTCGCTGCCTCGACCACCGCGCGCCGTTTTTCCGCCTCGACTCGGCGACATTCGGCCTGCGGAACAGGTTCGGGTTTATGTTTCAGCGGTTAGTAATTGAAATGGCGGCGCGCCGGACCGGTCACCGTCCGTCTCCTCCCCCCTCTTTTTTTTATACTTAGTAGTTTTCGCTAGTTGTCGCGTCGACTATCCGCAGGATCCGGGTTGCTGCTACATGTCTGGCCGACAGAGTTCATTGACGAGAATCGACGACTGCCTAGGCTTTAAAGAAGCCATTGCCATGTAAGGATTACACAACTATGCGCCGTTACATTCCGCTTGTAGGCTATATGTTACACGAATGCAGTGCCATCCTCCGACGTTCTGCGGTTGGTTTTAGTCACATTTCCGAGTGAAGTTATTACTTTAATTTTCAGGCAGATGAGGAACTACCTGGTCCGGTTCTGTTGACATAAATAATAATATATATATAGTTTTGAAATTTGAACTAAATAGCTCATATCTTGGAATTTATTATTATAAATAAGTGGAGGCACGAGTATTTTGCGTATTCATCTGGCAACAGCCTAGACTTCTTAGTTCTATACATGTACCGGTTGAAGCCGAATATCCATTGGCTTCTAACAGTACAAACATGTAGCACGTGATATCTCCACGACTTGTTTCCTTATTTATAACTGGCTTGCAGTCGTCAAATGTGTGTTAAAACAGCTCTCGTCTAATTAGAGGAGTGAAGTATACATTGTTGACGTTCAACCTGACCTAGAAGCAATACGCGAAATAATCGTGCCTCTATAAGTGAGTAAATGTTTCTAGTATTTCATTTTTCTTGGGCGTATAGATATGGTCACACAGGTTTCACCCAAACGATGTAATGTATTCAATTCTAATACATTTAATTTCTTTATTTAATTTACAATAGTGTGTGTATTTATTGCCGTTATAAAATTTATGAAAAATAGTGTTTTCTTTCTCTCTTCCATGATGTAAGAGTTATAATAGTGTTTTAATGATCTAGTCTCCAGGTTTATCACGTACAATTCTCTGGCACAGTTTTTTGTGGCTACTATTTAGTTCCATGTATTACATTTGAAATTTGCAGTTTTTACTTGTTTAATTAAGTGGTTATGCATACTGTTCTTACGTCAACATTAATTATTTCTCAAATGCTTCTTTGCATCAGTCCAACAAGTACGTACTCTCGCCCATCGCCGGCACTACGGCTCTGTGATAGGAACTTCTTCGTCTCTTCGTCACCGAGGACCGTGGTGGCCGAGTGGTCAGACCATTCGCCTCACACCAAGGCGATCCGGGATGGGTTGATCCCCGGATTTTCGCATGTGGGAATCGTGCCGGACGATGCCGCTGGTCGGCGGGTTTTCTCGGGGATCTCCCGTTTCCCCCGCCTTCATTCCGATGCTGCTCCTTACTCACATCATGTCACCCCTCACCAGCGCTAAAGACCTCGATGTTAAGCGCTGACAAAAATCTCTCACTCACTCTTCGCCGCTGATAACTGTAGCGCAGTAGTACAATACTCAGCTTGCAACTAGGAGGACATGGGTTCGATTAACGTCTCGGTATTTCTGATTTTGAAATCCCAATGTTTTCACTAATTATTCAATAGCATGGTGGGACGATGGTTCCGTGTTACAGGCCATGGCCGAATCCTTTCCCTGTTTACCTGAGTCAATTGTTTCTCCTCTAATTACCCCACTGCCGTTCACACATTTAGCTTTACTTACCCATTTGTGTGTTGTTCATTTTAAACTGTTAACTCCCCAATAATTGTAATAACACAAAATTGTACTGTATTGGGACCATGTTGAGTTTTGAGGGTGATAAAACATTTACACGGGTTTTCAGCTACACGGAAGTTTTCATATTGAAAATAGTTACCTTTATCGTGAATTATCTATACCCGCCGCTTTTATAGACTTCGCGATCTTACCTGGATCTTCCTTCTCTGTCGTTGTCATCTGTATAAATAGAAGCACCGTATAATATAGTTGGTTGCAGTGATGGCAGACGTTCCCCCTTCGTTCTGTACTATATGGCCAATGTTACATGTCGCTGTGTGGATGACACCTCCGCCCTTGCCGCCTTCATCAATGTCGCCGCCTGCTTCATGGTAAAATAACTTTGTGTTCCTGGTTGGGGGTGGATGAAGAACCAGCTTATAAAATGTGTTAATGCGTCGATTTATTTCAACTTCGTGATATCACGTGTTTCAGTAACGTTTTTGAAAGGTATTACTTATACTTCAGGTGTCATCATTCTTCTCCACATTTTCGTATAGTTCATGGCCTAAATGTATGCATGGACAGTATTGCGTTACAAATAGATTTATTTTTTCTTTTATATAATACTCGACCAGTTTTATTTTGGTATTTTACATTAAAACTTTAATAGACATCAGTAACGAAGTTCTGGTTTTGCAGCATATTATTATTATAGCAGTGATGAACTGAAACGACAAGCAATTATTGTAAGTTAATGGAGAGTATTTAGTATAATCAAACATTATATTGTTTCATGTTAATGATTTTTTAATTTTTCTAGGATTTGTAAGTTTATTTAATTCGTTAAATTTATTTAAAATTTGCCCCGAAACTATGTTCCTACTAATGTGTTTTAATAGTAACGCGTTTGTGAAACTTGTGTTTCCCAGTCGCGAACAACTGGCCGGAAGGAGAAGGGGATTGGTCGTGTTCCAAGTAATTTTCTGCCGTGTTGTGGCCGCATGTGTGGCGATCAAGTTTATGTGATTCAGTTGTGGTATGCTATAAGAGGGCATCGAGTTTCATTACTCCATCTGGTAACATGTAAAAATATTTTGGCCTCAAACTTTTTTATATTACCTTCAAATTGATTGTGTTTGTAAACCATCGTATTTACGGCAATTTCGCTTACGTCTTCATACTGAATTTTGCTGTCTTCGATTTTCTCAATACACAACATTTTCTGCAAAAAAAAAAAAAACAGTACTGTGGGATGTTTGTAAGGAAAAGGGTATTCGTACAATTTTACAGTTCAGTGCAGCGAGTACAACATGAATCCATAATGGTGCTGTTCTGCACATTGCAATGGTATGTAAAAATAATGGACGACTTGAAATGAGACAGAGCTTCAGTCTAGTGTGGTATACAATTCCTACCTCAATGGATACCGCAACCAAACATAACCTTCATACAGGCATTTGGTTTCACATGTTCCGAATGAGATGTACGCATAGAATATGATTTGTTTGGAATTTGCCGTTTATTCAGGTAAACATTGGTCTTAATGCATTTGCGTATCTTGGCCACGAAATGAAACTTATATTTTTTACACTTTCGTGCAAGTCTATAAGTGCACAACATTTTTTGTTTCTGCCATCACCAACTAACAAATCAGCATGTTTGTAAACAAGCTTTGTTTCCCACAGTTCTCCCCCTGCGGTGTGACGTCAGAGTGGTTGTACCTCAAGTCGTCCATTATCTCTACGATTTTTAGTCGTCTTCTTGGACTGCGTGTATAAATGTGATGTCGTTGATAGTGATTGCAAGGGTCAGTCTGCGGAGGTTCCTCAAGTCTGAACACGTGCCTGAAGACGGTAGTTCCCAAAATATCGCATCTGTTTCTGAAGAAAAAAACCCGCTACTTTTCGCCTGTTTTCTCTTTATGATGTCGCCTGTATTCTCATACATTTGTCTCTCTTTCCATTTATGTTGTCATCGCCTTGTCTTTTTTTTTTTTTTTTTGCCAGTTTCATGTGCTTTTTAAATTTGTTTTTGCCGCAGTAGCCGAATGGTCAGGCCGTTCGCCTCCCACCAAACCGATCCGGGTTCGATTCACGACTGTGTCGGTCCCCGGACTTTCGCATGTGGTAATCGTGCCCGGACGATGCCGTTGGTGCGCGGGTTTTCTCGTCCCTTCATTCCGGCGGTGCTACATACTCTCCTCGTGTCATCCCTCACCAACACTAAAGACTTCGATGTTGAGCGTACTGAGAAAAAAAAATTGTTGGTGCAAACAAAATTTATTTGAATCAGTCAAATAATTTGCTTGTATAGGGGTAACGAAATATTTGTTTGATCGTACTAAATTATTTTGTTCCCTTGATTTGTTTGAGGCAAACAGCTGAATTTTGTTAGCAGTACCAAATATTTAGTTGGTCATAAAATATTTCATCGGACATATGAAATGCACATACAATATTTTAAGAACTTAATATATATATATATATATATATATATATATATATATATATATATATATATAACCAACTTAAAAAAATTCTGTAATTTTAAGACCTTAAAAAAGTATGTCTGGGCCGGGATTTGATCCATTATCCCTTCACTTCCCTTTTTCTGTACATGACCTAACCAACTGAGCTACGAATGCTTCTGTGACATTGAGATTGTTATTTGTATAGGACTAGTTGGGCCTAATATTAAATTAGGATTGTACTGCTTTATTTTCAAACATGTTTGTTTTCTGTCTGCGAAAAGGTAAACGAACATCAAATAATATTACAAAATTATTGCCGTGCACCGTAGCACAAAGGACGAGACGTGCAGCTGCGGTGTTTTTCAAGTTTATAGCATTTCCCGTTGTGACCTTTCGAATAAACCACTTTGAAATTGTTATAGCTAAAATTAAGATACTTTAATAATGCTGATTAACAGTTTAGACGTCCTACTTGTCGCACAAGCTTATACTTTGAAAGTTGAGGTGTACAGTGTTCGCCATCTTGTCGCTCGCGCACGCCAGCCTGCCATCTTCCGCAAGTCAACTAAATGGATTTAGTTTCGCCAACAAAGTCATTTAGTCCATCGAAAAAAATTGTTGGTTCAAAGTATCACTCATAACTAACAATATTATTTTGTTGACAAGTTGTAACAAGTTGTTTGTTTACACAAAATATTTATTTGACAACCTATAGTATCCAAATATACGTTTGGCACAAACAAAGTCCGTTTAAATGAATAATTTGGTCGAGGGAAACAATTAAATTTGTTTGAAAAATTCCAAGCTTGGTCTCACCAACAAAATATTGTTTAGCTGAAGCAAACATCACCCAAACAAATATATTTAGTATAATGAAACCATTTTCTCTCTCTCTCTCTCTCTCTCTCTCTCTTTCAGTGCGCTGACCAAAATCTCTTTCACACTTTTTTGTGTCATTTTTCGGTTATAGCTATATTCCGATCCAGAAATAATTTATTTTATTTTTTTCCTTTCTTTCTGGATACAATTATATTCATTTCCGGAATTGTATAATTGTTACATGTTTCGTTTACAATAGCTAATGCATACTGGGATTGTGTTTTTAGCTATGGGATTTTCTGCAACTTTACAACATTCGCTTGCAATGATGTATGTCCAAGAACGGTTCAGTTTATAATATTAACCCACTGCAGAAATCGTTGAAAGATCACATCAACTCTCAGAAAATTCGAACCACTGAAACAAGAAATTCTGTCAACAAAATATATCGAATGGTCTTCTAGTATTTTTATTGAAGTTGAGTCGATTAAAAATTACGCCTGCAGACCGCAGTTGTTCATACTCAATTTCGGTAGTTGCATACCACGAACGACACGATAGCTCCGTTCTTCGTGCCAGAGCGGGCGCTCTATAGAGCTTCTCACGCTTAGATTGCTGTACAGGGTTATATGGACATTCTCTCTGTCTCTCTCTCTCTTTCCAATGCACGGTAACTGCCGTAACACTGTCCTTGTTTCCGCGAGCGCTGTCAAAAATCCCAAAATTTTCACATTGTAACTTTGATCTTAACATTTTTGCACATTGTACAGCTTCGAAACGCGCATCGTGTGATATATTTGGTTCATCATTAAACACAATTCTAAGGAGTTGGAATAAAAAAAAAATTTTGTTTTATTTATGTATTGTTTGCTCGCATCCTTAAATAGATCACATGAAAACTTTCAACTCAACAGCAAAATCGTATCTAGAATTTTATGGTGTGTAATATCATATCTGGACGCTAACGAGCAAATCTCAATGTTAATTAATTTTTTGTTACTCATACAGAATTTTTTTTCCAACGTTATGGGCGTTTTCTAACAAACGGAAACGTCGAAAAGTTGGTTCGTGAGATACTTTTTTGATACTGGAATTAGACGGGGGATGAAAGCAAGGAAGTTGTTTGAGCGAAATATGTTTTTAAAAGCGACCCTACCACATTAGTTTAGCCGTTCTCTTGTTTATAGCGTGAAATATGTGCGTTATTTTACATAGGTAGAATTTAGATGTGGTATAAGTGGCTCGGAGTAAAATAGGCACTTTTGAAACCCTAGTTACTTTTTTCTTTTAAGATTATTTACAGTTTCTAGCAACTTTTTAATATTAAGAAACCTTTGTAATAATGAAAGAGTATAAGATTGTATCCTCCGTAAAAGTTTACTTCTGAAGTTTGTTATTAATTATTGTTTTAAACACACTGCGGTATTGAAAAAGTGCTCACTTTACCGCGAACCGCCTATAAGTCGGTATATTGTTGACACAATGGGTAAACTTTAAACCTAGGCAATTGTTCCTGTACAATATTCTGCATATTCCTCGCAATTTTGACACTTCATCTCGTGTTGAAATGTTCGCTTTTGGCAGTAAACCGATGATATATAGATTATTATATTAAATAATGATGGTGTTGCTACTCCCAGGCAATGTTGCGTTGACTGAGCGAGGTTTGTGTGGTGCGCGCGCGGCTGTGACGTCATGCGCAGTAGTCGCGAGAACGGCGCGCGGTTGTCGGCGCGACGGTTGGCAGCTCTGCGCCTGTCGTCACTGTTGGCGCGACGCGAGTGGAAGAAGGCGCGCAGTCGCGAGCGAGCAAGGCGCGCGTATAGGCGTGGACGCCGACAGTGCGTGCGTGTCGTTGCGCCCTCCGGCCTGCGCGGGGGAGGGTCCAGTGTTTGAAGGGGGCTCGTGGCCCGACGTGCCGAGGATGATGCGAGGCGGTAGCCAGCAGCAGCACCAGGCCTACGGCGGCCGAGCCGTCTCCCGCGAAGAGTTCATCAGCTCCAACTTCCTGGTCGAGTCTTCACCGCCTTGCTACCATCATCATCACCAACACCACTTCCAGCACCCGTACCACCAGGCGGCACAGCGACAACACTACTGGAAGTACAGCAGCGGCAGGGAGAGTGGGGTGAGCACTATGTCCTCGGACCAATGTTTGTGCCTCTGGTAGTAATTACTGCTGGTTTTCCTCCATCCGTCGGGAAGTTAGCCTTTCCATGCTTTCCCCTATTGTCTATCTATGAACGGGGATGCTGAGATGGTCCCCGGGAGTCACAGGTGCGTAAGTTGCTGAACAAAGAAGTTTTCTCCAGCCTTGTCTTGCAAGAACGCGCAATGCGGTCCACTGCAGCGTCATCAAGTCGTTTCGGAATGTCAACGACTAAGTCTAACTTCGCGAAAGTCGGGGAGTTCGACAATTTTTCAGATTGCAAATCGTGTTTTGTTTCAAACTTTTGTGCATGATAAGTAATCTCATTTGTTGGGTTGATTGGAGAGTAGTTGTGGAGTTCGGATGGTGAGATTGTTGTGACTTCTTAAGATATTTTCGATATTGAAAGGTTGTATCTTACTCCTCGCGTTGTAGTCTTTTGTGTACGAATCATAATAGGTCTATTATTTCGATTCAATTTCATCCATTATCGTTACTTGATCACTCTGGAACTGTGAGCATGTATTTGATTAAAAAAAATTAATAATCTGCACTGATTACTTCGCAAGTATATCAGATTAAATGCATTTATGAGTTTGTCGCAAGGTAATGAATTGTACCATAATTCAGTGATTTATAGTAAGTGTTCCTAAAGAGCCTAGCAAATAAACAGTAATGCCAACATTGCTTATGATGCCCCTCCCGCAGCGTGAGGCGACATTCTCCGGGTATCAGATAACATTTAACACTAAATTATTGTCTCAGTAATGACTTAACGTATGATTCGAAACCCAGGGAAAAAACTAGTTACTGCCCCGGTGAACTTTTACGTACGTCGGCGCTTGTTAATGATTCGGGCAACTTGTAATCACTGCAATTTTATAAGCTGATTATCGGCTACGGTATAGTCAGTTATGCATACTAACATTTGTAAACTAATGGTTACACACCCTCTAGCATATGTATAAATAGCAATTTTGTTTGGTTCAATATTTTCTTTTACATGCTCTTTATCTTTAGTTTCTTCTGTTTTTGCGATCATTATTTTTTATAACTTAAACGAGAGCATATATAAAAAATCTGAATCGCAGTTTCATTTAAAATAGGTTTTGTCGTGTTAACTAATTTTTTCAAAGCAAGTAACTATGTGATTTCGTCTAAAAAGTAAAATTAACCAGAATTTCATAAATTACGTTATTAGCTAAGTATGTACTGCTTTGGAAAAATCAGCCAACATGGAGAAGACGATTTTAAAAAAAAAACTGCCAGGCAGAATATTTATGTCTGCTCTTGTTTGAGTAAAAAATTAATGCCGCTAAAACGTAGAAGCTGGAGAGGATGGCCTTAATACTACTTCATGTTACACCACGGAAAATTAAAGAAACCAGAGATGTCATGCTTGATCTATATATGTTTACAAGTATGTGTCGCAGTTGTAGCCTGTTGTAGTGTCTTGCAGGAGAAGTACTGGGGGTGTAATTCCGATAAAGGCGACAATGGGCGGAGGTCTTCATATGTTAATGTATGCGCCACGCCCTTGATGGATTTTCATGCCGTCAAGGTCGAGGATGCTGGCTTCTTCTTCCATCCCCCCTACTTTCCAAACCTGTTGTCTATCGTACAGGCTGAGAAATTACTTCGTTAAACTGTAAGCCGTGTTTGCTAATGCGTTGGTGTTGTGATGAATCAAAACTAAAATAAAACATCCAACAATGACACATGCATGCCTAAATATACTTCCTCGTCTAACCAGGTAGTGCAAGTTATATACATGCTTTCTGGTTGCAATATAGAACAGTAAATAATTTCCTCTGTAGGTTAATTTGATTTACATATAAATGTAGCGTACGTTGATCACAGTTTTACTTCAGTTTGTCTGTGTATTCAGGTTAACTGCAATGACAAAATATTTATAGGCGCACGGGTCTTATCTTCACGTTCGTAGCAACCTGTTATATACGTTTTATTGTGTCACGTGTTTATTTATATTGATTCAGTTAACGACAAAATTGTATTCATGCATATCGCAGTATACAAACACATTCTGTGAATTAGGGCAAAAAATACACTTATTTTAATCGTTAGTTAAGTCACAATGATGTTAATAAACTGTATTAATGCGTATTTACAAATGCTCCGCAAGTAGCATTAATGACTTATGGTGACTAAATCAATTACAAACAGTCAAGGGATTTTATAGTTCCAAAATAATTGTTTTCTTCGTTCATAGGACGTGTTGTCTTCAAGGAAAGTTAAGGTGATTTTTGCTAAAATTCATATATTTATTTATTTATTATTTGCAAAACCACTTCACTAGGTAAGTCTTCCGAAATGCTGAGCAGATGTTGCTGAAAGATATGTATTTGAAATTTACAGGAATTTGGAACGTTATATTGAGGAATAAATCAGAGAAATCCCAAGAAACAGTTTTTACCGCCCCTTTGTCTGTGTTAACGCATTCGTTCAGCACAATCTCTTCTGCTTGAAGTCTCAAAATTACAGTGTTATAAATAGTCGTACTAGTAGCAGTTTTTCTAAGTTGGTAATTAATAATTAGTATGTTTGTTCTTTTTTTTTTTTTTCTATCTTGGTTTTCATGGGATTTTATTCCCTTCCAATTTCAATTTTTGGACACTATCAGTACGAGACTATTTTTGACCTATGGCGACTAATTTCGGCTAACTTGCGTGCTAGGCATACACCTTTTAAATGAAATTTTTGTGTATCTTCTAGTCGCGTAGTTACAATATTTGACTTTCTTATTACACAGTATGCGAGAGACAGAAAGACCTTTGTAATAATAATAATAATAATGCATGTAGCAAATATCGAGCAGCATCCCCAATTTTTTGTCTTCTTTGCGTAGTTATTTGCATTTTATTACTAAGTCTGACAGTAAGTTAGACTGCAACCCTATATAATATATTTATATAAAATTATACAGATAATTTTTCTTTGGCAGATTTACAGTACAGTAATTGAAACACACGAGCAAGAAATAGCGAATGTATGGAAAATGTAAGTTGAAAGTAATATAATAGACGTTGCACAATGTGTATCTTTGCTGGTAAAAGAATATTGTAAGTTTGTAAGACTGAAATCTGTAGTCGATCGTTCACGTAGTAGTAGAGTTCCGAAAATTTTAAAACAGTTGCTGTAACCGTTGCACTTTTTTTTGCTAATTTTCTTGATTTGTTAAGTTTAGCAAATACCGCTTTGTTTTATGGACAAATTTTAGTGCTGGTAGCAAATTTAATTTTGATTTTTTTATTTAGTATGTAGCAGTTTTCTGCCTGTCAGGAATACCTTTCAACTCTTGGTGCTTTGTTTAATCGAAATTCGTTAATGAAATGCAGGTTGTAATGGTCTACCGAAAATAGTTTCGTTTACCGCTGAAAATGTGCTGATCAGTATTGTTTTGAGTTTGTCAGTATTTACCTAGAGTTATTAAATTTTTTTTACTTAATCTTACATATAATTTTGTTTTTACGCAACAAGAGTGAAATAATTGCAGTACTAGTACAGTTACTATATTAAAAATACAATTTAATTTTATTTAATTTTAAATTTATTAGAATATTAGGCACTGCACCCCTCTTTTTCCCCTTACAACTGATTATTCGCGTGTATCAGAACCGCTCTTAGAAAACGTGAATGGTAACTATATTCAACTTCAGATTGCAATATGTATGTTTATACTGTTCTCAACTTAGAGCGAAGCAGCGTGCAGAAGAAAATTTAATGCATTTTTGTAATTTTTTTGGCGTGTAGGTAGTGAATTTAATTGTGAAGTCGGCAAATAATAGGCCTACTACTTACAAATAAATTGAAATATTTGTGGCAGTTCAAAATAGTTTTATTTAATTTAAATCAGAAAATGTATGAAATTGCGTTTGGTAATTCGATGATAGAGGCACAAAGAGTGGGGCAACTACCACCATTGATATTGAATCAGTATGCAGTGACGGCCAGTGATTTTATATATATATATATATATATATATATATATATATACTGACTTTCTGACGTGTCAAGCTCAGCCTAAACCACAGAACCAAGAAATGTGGAAATCTGAAGATGGGTTTCTCTCCCCAGGGCGTAGACCAGCGTTAAGAAAATAGTTTTCGAAATTCGAAACTTTTGGGGGGGGGGGAGGGTTAATGTTTTATGAATCGTCTGTATTACAGATTGAAGGTAATGAGCTGCCGTCGTGATTTATTATTTTGGATATTTATTCAAATTCCTATTATACGATTTCAAGATTTTTCGAAATTCTGTACTTTAGGTGATGAAAGGACGCGAAATGTGTTTTCAATTATTCCCCATACCTTTCATAAAAAACGAGATGGAAACTGTTTTGGACGGCATCAAAATTCCTTGTTCATAGCTGTGTAAATATTAAACATTTTGCTATTGACAGTATAGTGTTTGGATTTAATGGGTGGACTCGATTACGTAGTGAGTTATTGGCGAAATGGTTAGGCGATTGGTCGTTACATAGGCTGGTCACGTTTGAATACATTGGAAACCCTACTGGCCGTGTGTTTGTATGAGTGAGGTACGACGCCAAGGGTGTTGTTGACTGGCTCATCTGGTGCAGTATCGCCTCTTAGACACTGAAACAACGTGCAGTGGTATCATAGATCACTCGCCTGACTGACACTTTGTGGTGACACCATCTTTTTATTGGTGAAAATTCTTAAGCGAAGTCCATTGTATGCTCCCGCGAATAGTTTTCAGTTATAACAGGTTGAAAAAGCAGTTTTTTTTAGCCATTTTGAAGAGCTCCGAAATGATTTTTCTTATCGCGTGATACTTAGAAACGACTCTTTAGTCATCGTTCGAAGAAGTGCATTTTCTTTTCGTTCATTGATACAAAGGACATGTGCGGAATAGTTTCGTGATGAGAACGTATTTACGAACACACTGCAACGCATTTGAAGCGTGAGGTAGGCGGTCGCCTTAAGTTGTGTTTTACACCGCTCCTTGTAGCCTTCCGCCACACGTGAAAGCAGCATTGTCACATGTTTGTTCACGCAAGGGTTCGGTAAATTGGCTTGGCAATAAAATTCGTTACTTTATGTTCGAACTTACTATTGTTCAATTTGTAGGCATTTCTGCTGGTGCACATTTCGTCCATAACATTTTTAAACATACTAATTTTTGTACAATTAAACGTCAGAGCAACATCTTTTACTTTTTATCATACAGTAATAGTAAAAAATTAACTCATCTTTATATAGTTAAGTGTTTGGCAGCGAATTACGTTGTGAAGTAGGCATTATTTAAATCTCAGATATCGCTCTTGCAGATGATTTTGTATTTCTTAAAAATATTTGTGAGCATACAGACAAATTTAACTAATTTTTACAATCTAAATGCAAAAACATTTGCGCTAGTGAAATTATGTGCCATTTAGGCTGTTTTAGGTAATATGCCAATTCCAGAAAACGGTAACCTTTTTTACTTGGGCGTGTCATTACGGAAGAATAAAAAACCAGGCCTACATTAAAATATTGTTCGACGAACGTATCATGACCTAATCTTGACAAAAATGTATACATGTTTAACGGCAATATGACAATGAAGTTTTATCTGACGAGTGGCAGAAATTGAGTGTAAATAAGTTTGTTCAATAACGTTTGTTCGATCATTTGCTGCAAAAAATTCAGTGTTTTAAGATAGCAGGAATACAGATTTTAGTTTTCACATTTTATGCATTTGTTTAATGTATTTTTAAATGCGTCGATGGAAGCAAATTTTTTATACGTATACAAATTTTCTTTCGATATTTTTTCGCCGATATTTTGAACCTAACATGCACAGCTTACGTCGTTAGTGGTTTTGGTCTTGTTTACGGGTTACAATTTTTTTCCCACGCCACTCGAGTTTCATATGCTGACGACAGATACTACTATAACATCAATTATATTTACCTTGCGTTAGAATAGAAGCATTGCAGTTGAACTTATAACGTATATTTAAGTCGCAATCAGTCGCGCAAATTAAGAATATAAAAAAAAATATGACTGACTGCGGCTTAAATATACATTAAAAAATAGATCGCAGGCTCTCGCGGCCGTTGTCTGCATTTTCTTGAAAACATTATTTAAAGCCCTTAAACTCGGCTAAAATCGGCTTTTTCGCACGGTTGTTTCTCAAGATATATGTAACGGATTTGTTCGAAATTGAGGTGTACAAGTACATTCTCTGCTACAGTGACGCTTCAGTAACATGATATGGTCGCAGCTTAAAGTTCCACAGCAAAAACGTTACGGCGGGAACACTGCGCGCGCGTTTACGTCTTTGACCGTAGAGGCGATATCACAATACATGTGCCGGCCGACATCGCTCGTAGCGCCTCATCGATTTACGCCTCAAACACAAACACGCCCTTCACCAGGCGGCCGCCTTAACATCGAGGTCTTTGGTGAGGGGTGACATGAGGTGAGTATGGAGCAGCACCAGAATGAAAGGGCGGGGGAAACGGGAAGTCCCGAGAAAAGACGCCGGCTAGCGGCACCGTCCGGCACGATTCCCACGTGCGAAAATACAGGGACCGACCCCGTCGGGAAGCGAACCCGGATCGCCTTTGTGGGTGGCGCATGGTCTAATGGTGTGACCGTTCGGCCATCGCGGCCCCACTCGACGAGAAGAGTGCATTCCAGTTCATTCACATGCGCCTAGAGACTAGGGTGAGGCTCGATGTAAGTTGTGTATCGTCCCTATCATCTCCGCACTTGTAGGCCTCGAAAACTCCATGTAGGCCTACGTTATAAAAGGCCATGGTCCATAATTTCTACTGCTTTCCTGATATGTAGTTTTTATTTATTCCTGAACGAGATCAGGGATCGAAAAATTGTTTCACATTTTTGTTGCAAATTGTTTTTACTTCGCAGAGTACTTTTTTCTAGACAAAAACTTTTATATATTTGGCTAATGAGTTCATTAATGATAAATTCCCTTGATTGCATAGTTAGCTGAAATTATTACGCATTTTGACATGAGAAAATAAGTTGACATAGTTTGCTCTATTGTTAACAAAACTGTGCAACATGTTTTCGATATCTGCTCTTGTTTTTAGGATTTAAAAAAGAAATGCCGTAAAAGCACTGAATTCTTCAAATGAGGTATACACGTTTAGAAAATTAATATAGAAAAACTACAAAACAGCAATCCTTGTTAATTATATTTGCCAACTTTGTGAGCAAATATTTATCCAGAATGATGCATTTGTAAAGCGTGATCTCTTGCGACGAATTTAAATGTACGGCGTCAGAGATTGTTCTTCAGAAATACGTTAATAGAAAAAAAAGTTTTACTCGGAAAGTAGACAAAACCTTTTTTTTTTTTTTTTTTTTTAATTTTTCTACAGATGTCTACACTACCCTTATGATTGTTCCTTTTGATGTGTATACATTTATATGAGTTAATTAGGTGTGTTGATGCAACACACATTTGCATTTCAACAAATAACTATGTGTATGACAAAAGCAATTTTCAATATTACAGTTGGATATCTCCAGCTGCATAATTACCTAGTTGTTGCATTAAGTTACCGATATGCCATGGACTTTTAAGATAACTGAGTGTGTTGCTGGGTAGACGAGTAGCTGGCTGGAGGGCGCACCAGGTGGGCGGGACTACGAGGCCAGCGAGCTTCTAGGACAAGCGCCAGAGACATCGTTTAAACGACACTAAACCTTGACGCGATCGAAATTTGGCGTGCGCGCGCCCACCTAGAACGCATTCCGTATTCCTCGACCGTCTAGCATTGCCGCTTAAACCCATCACTCCGTGACGGTTTATGGCGAATGGTTTGTTGTGGAAGGTTTGGGGGAGTGAGTGGGTGGGTGTGTGTTTCTTTGCGCTCACGGTTGAGTTCCGTACACATTCTCATATGTTTGTTTTCATTGTGTGTGTACCTTGCATGCGATTATCGTCGAAGTGAGTCCTACGGACTTGCGTGCAAAATGTGAACGTTTAGCAATCGTGGAATGTACGGGAGATACACGAAGCCGTATTTTTTGTGGTCAACAATAATGCGAGTACATGTTCATTTCAGCATATCACAAGGCGATTATTTCGTAACAACTATGCTTTTGGTCAGTGAAAATGAACAGTTAATCAAATTGTATTACTTACATAAATTATGTTCATTAAAAGTTAGTGCGCCGGATGCGTGAGTCGTGCTGTAATGTGGCACGGAAGTTATTTTCTCTTGTATAACTATAAAAATGTTTCCGTTTATCTACGAAAAGAAGACACACTTCAGACTGTTCCCCTATGATTTAAAATATGCCATCCGCTTTTTCGCGTTGCTGTAGCTAAGGAAATACCAGTGTAAACGTAAAACTAAGCCATAGAAACATGCATTGGAAATTACCATACACACTTTCCACAATTAAAATAACAGGGTCATCTGTCGAAGTTCCATTGAAAAACTGTTCGTACGAAAACACTGCACGCTAGTCTAGTCCTTCGCGCCTAGGGACGATGTGGTGTAGGACGTGCTATGTTCGACAATCGTCTTCCCCGTTTCTGTCCCTCAAACGTACACTGTAAAAAAAAACGTCCTAAGCTGTTTAGAAAGTTATTAACCTAGACACAGTATTTGATAGTTACTATACTTCCGCCTTGTAAATATGCAAACTTTGTTAGAAGTCAGGCAACTTTAATATAAATTTGACAGTTTTATAAAAAGTTCGGCATTGCTGCCATGTATGTCTGGGAAATAATTCTACCATACCTATCTTCTTAGCGCTCCTGTACGCACGTGTGGCACATTTACATTTTTTTTTTTGTAGTGTAGTGTCCATCAACTCATAATCTCGGAGAAGTTTTTATTCAAATGAGCATCGGTACAAAGGTCCATAGCCTTCATATCATTCATTATCATTTTGAACTGTACAAAAACTCTTGCTTTAGTTACGTCATACTGTGTTATCTTGGTTTGCTTCTTCGAGCATACATGCGTATAAAGCCCTTTGTGTAATCTTTGCCATGCGTTCATATCATGATCAGATCATCTGTTGTGGGGCGCTGCGCCGGGATAATATTTGACACAATGAAGTGGTGAGTAGATTGTTTTGAAATATCTTTCTCAAATGTTTCGGCATATGCAGAATGTTCCCTTGTAGTATGTCAGCATTTTGAACCGATTACCGTTCATTTACGTGCAGAATTGAAGTATGTTTACTTTTTTTTTTTACGTCTTTGAATTTTCCTTTTATGTTTATTTCTGATAGAATGGCAATAGAAATATCTTCAGTAGAGTACCAAGGTTACTTACATGTCATGTAAAGAAGAATTTCGGTGCATATATTAAAAATAGGTTTACTTACATATTTTGTTCCAAGCTACGCACTGGTTTCGCAACGAAGTCAACGGTAAGCTCTCTGTGTATGTATGTATGCCCGTAAGTTTGTGCCGAGATTCCGTTAAAAAGCAACTCTCATCGAAGAGTAAGATGATAATTCACCGTGAACAAAGATTCCGTGACAAATTAAGACAATCTTAATTATGTTAATATTATTCTTAAAAAGGTTTTACGTGAAAAAATGTGAAAGTGACGGAAACTATTGATTTTCATTGAGCGAAAAAAAAGTCGTCAGAAATAATGCCAACGGCTTGAATGGGATTCGGAACAAATACAAAATACCGTTAGCAGGGGTAACCTCGGACACGTGGGGTGACTTGGGGTATTTAATTTTCTTGCCACATATAGCAGAACCGAGTAAAGTTATTTATGTGAAAAAATTCCAAAGTATGAACGTCCACGTGACATCGCATTAATATTTATTCACAGGTGACACACGAAAAAAAAAATGTGTATAAACGTTTCGAGTCACGTTTCCAAAGTCATCCCATATTATGTTTTTGAATTGTGCTAACGAGCAGCTGTAACGTAAGCACGCGTAGCTGTTAATGATCGTTTAACCTTGAACCGTTAGTGCGAAGTGTATCCACACGTTTTTATGCTTTATCTGTTAAAAATCGTAGATAAGCCGCTGCTTAAGGATGTAAAACGCTTTGTTTGCGTGCTGCGAAAGTTTTACAAGTTATCAGCTACAAATCAGTTGGATAAGTGTGTGGGCTGTTGTAATAAAAAGAAAGCATCGGTCAGTCCTAGACGTTTTCGAAGTGGAGTGAAGAAAATCGTGTGAGTGATTCGAGTTGGAGATATCTTGAGCAATAGTGAGTATGTGATGAAATATGCGTACGGATCAGCGGATGTATTCAGGAAGGGGGAGGTGGGGAGTACCCCAAGAAAACCCGCCGGTAACACGAACACGACCTCTCAGTTTCTAGCATACGAAAATCGGAAGCGACACCACTGTGAATCGAACTCCGGTCGTAGAGGTTGGTGCCTCTTGGCATTGCAATGAACCGCCAGGAACTTGAATGGTGCGCAGGCAGGTACTAAGAGGGCGTGTCATCTCTTTTGATCATATTATTCATTCTCGTATAATAAGTGAAGAGAATGATGAATTGCCGACAATATTTATTTATAGTAACGTTTCATTTTACGATTACGTGGGTACTATTGGATTAAATTAGTACTGGGAGTTAATTTAGTTTTTATTTCATGGAGAGAGAGAGAGAGAATTGTCGTTAGTTTTTAATTAGCATAATTATTTAATGGTTACGATTTCATATTTCGAACACAATGTACGTAATGGAATGTAAAGCAGTTTGGTACATCCGTATTGAAATATTTTCAATTAAGTCTCGCCAACAAGTTTTGAATCAGGAAGAAATTAAGAAAAATTCAGCACAATAAGTAACACGGGCTCTTTTTGCCCTGCTACATTGGGGTGATGCTAACTGCCGATATCTTGGTGCTACCAACCGCATTGCTGGTCGTCTGTCCTGTGCGTGCTACTATTAAGGGGTCTCCCTGGATAGGTTGCGTTTGTGTGTGTGAGGCATGAACAGGAGCGCATTGACGGATGTATGTAATGTATTATCGCCTCTCTGTGCAAGTTACTCAGATAGCGTGCTGTACTTTACTACTAATCCTCTTTCCTATGCTTTAAGCTGTGACCATATTGATTTATTTATGGGCTGCGTAGTTCAAAGTCTAACGCTTGTTTCTATAGTTGTGTTTTTCGAATCCGGCTGTTATTTTCCCAGATACAGCAGTCTGGAAAAGCCTCTTTTTTTTCTTTTTTTTTTTTTAAATTCTGAGGGGTCCAATTGTGATGTTTCTAATAAACGTGCCGAATTTTTTTTAAAATTTTGTGACATAGTTTGAAGTGTGTGTTCTTTTCGTAGATATAAAATCATAATGTAGGTTAAATAGTTTCGCAAAAAAATAATAGCTGTAATTGCTGCAACGTGTTAGAAGCGCAGGTGCTGACGTGTTTAGTTCCACAGTAAGTATAGGCCTATCGGTGGCAGGTAGGTCAAACGCTTTCTTTATTATTCTCTATTTGCTTCGTGATCAATTGATTTTATAGAGTACTTTAGTTAATGTAATAGCCAGTTAACAATGCTAAACTTCCTTCATTACTCATTTTAGAAATATAACGCATTTTTCACGTCAACAGGATTTGCGAATTAAAAAAAAAAAACTACGTTAGATAGATTTTCCGCCTACTCACATCCGACTAGCATTTTATTGGCTTGTTTTTCGTGACGTTTGTACGGAAAGCCAATCACGTACGCCCGGCAGATCGACAGCTCATCAGTTGCTGATCCGAATTAAAAGTTGGTAAACTCAATCATCACTGCGCAGCACATCAGCACTGACGTCACAAGGACCAATCATGTTACGATAATGCGTCTCGGGTATGGGCTTATAACAGCCTGTTCTGCACTGCAGTGTAGCAGAGCCTAGATATACCTGTTTGTTGTTGCGGGTTGGCGGTGTTCGCAAAAAATGTAACGATAGCATCAATGACATGGTACACAGTGGCGAAACCACATCTCCAGTTTAGTTGGAGACAACATTTAGACGTTCTTATTAGATTTTTGCATCTCCTTTAAACTTCATTTCTGCTTGTTCAAATCATACGTTACACTCTGTTAAAATACTCGGAAATGATTGTAGACGTCCACCATCGTCTGTACGCTGCACACATCACGTGGATGTTCGCAGGATTGCCTTTGCTCTAGGCTCTGTATGTCTGCGCGAATGTTCAGATGTGTTCTGAGCATAAACGGTATGTCCTAGGCAGTTGCAACAAGAGGGCATTTTTTGTTACACGTGTCTCATTTCTCAGTAAACCATCTTCAAATGTTCGAAAATCCTGTGCAATAATAAGGTAGCCACCCCTATTATTTTCATAAGGGTGGAAAGTATCAAGTTTTATTTGCTGGTGGTTTGGAGGTCCCAACAGCATTAAAAAGCGTTAAAAGTAATTTTTTTTAAAATGTTATTTAGTTTCCGATATTTTGAGGAAATACTATTATAAATTTTGATATTCAGAGTCTCATTACTCCCTTAAGTTTAGGCGAAAAATGCGAAGCATAATTTCTGCTTGTCTTTTCATAAGAAATCACCTGCCGGAGTTTGTCAGTGTTGTTACGTTATATATATAGATATATATATATATATATATATATATATAGTGGGTTTATAATGCGTAATGTTTAATTTTGTTACTACACTCTGTGAGAGACGGTTTTGCATTGGCTGATTTCTCATGTCGTTGGAAATGTTTACTAATGTTTGTAATCGCTACTCACTCTAAACGGTGTAACCCAAATGAACAGACGAGAAAAGTATATTTCATTATATAAATGTTCTGGTGCTGTAATATGTGCTTCGTCATGATAGTATTCTATTGAAAATATTTGATTTTAATATCACAAAATATTTACCTTGGAAAATGTACTCCTCATGAAATAAGTTGTGCCACATTTATTATGCGTTTGTTTTATACTAACGTCAACTGATTGCCTATGTTCTCGATGTGTTTACAGCAGTGTTTCAGTCTTATCCTTGTAACGGTGGCCGTACGCTTGCATCGAAATCTTTATCCGAGTAGTGATTATGGTAATTAATTTAAACACAAATATTAGAATACTTACTCAAAACCGGCTTTACTGTATAAAGCTCGTATTTCTAACTTCTGAGTGCCGAGAAGATCGTAAATTGTATCACACTCCTCTGTCGAAGATTATCTGGGCAAATATATCATTCGCATGAATTTAAAACGACCAACTTTTGACTTGACTCGGGAATTGAACCTATATACCATATCCTTTATCGAATTTTTGTACACGGTGCAGTTTTATATAAAACTGGGCGTTATTGCGATAGTCATGCTTTGAGAGAGGAACGTGTTTCTTGCTTGATAGTGGGCGCCTTTAGGAATGGCAATCGTCCAGAGCGGAGCATCATCGAAGTAGATATTCTTACGTTCGTCAGCAAACAGTGTTGTACTGATACTCAGAGCAAGTACTCATGGAAATTGTCTTCGATTGGAATGTGTGTGTGTTTGCTACGGATATCAGCAATACGTGTTTAGTTTTCAAATAGGCTATCTCTTGGGACACTATTTATGCTCAAGAAAACTGAATTCTGTGAATGGAGTATTTAATTGTATTAATTACCCTAAACTGATAATTTAGGTAATTTCATGACGTTTACTATTTAATATGACACTTAGAGTACGTCCTTTACTAAATATACTTTTTTTACATAATTCCCGTTTTACCCTTTAGTAGCATGCATTAAATAGAAAATCAACTTATTTCCAATCACCTTAAACATAATGCTGTACTTTCTACTTTTTTCTATTGGTTAGTGATAAAATATAATCGTGTTTTATATTGAAACGCAAACGCCAAAATATATCTGAAACACTGTAGATTGTATTACACCGCAATATTAACCAGAAAGTATTCGGGCATTTGGGAAACCTATTTTCCTTGTCGTTCGCTAAAGCTGTTAATTATTAAATATCTTGTTAACCATCATTTAATTATATTTCCGTTATAAAAATCCATCGGTTATACACATCGTCTGTTAGAAATGAATTGGTAGCAGCGGAGCGGGTCACAGAAATAAATAGTGTATACTTCACTTACAAGTATTATGCCATTTTTCGACTTACAGTCGAATAATATCTGCTTTGTAATTCGTTTTGTCGCCGGTCGTAAATGATAACGCCGCATTTTGATTTGTGCGGAGGTCTCGTCGGACGTCACTCATGAATAAGAGTGAGTGAGACCATTGCCACCGTCACATACTTAACAAAGCAAGGCGAGCTTATCAGTCTTGCCAGTGGTTTGGGGGAGGGGAGATTGACCTTGGGCCGGCCAGTAGTTAGTTAGCATTTCAGTATGAGCAGCGGGCTTCACTGCCTGAATAAGAAAGTATTTTGTTCCATATGCTCAGTTATCTAGCGTGTGCTGTCATCGGTGACCTTGTTCGCTAAGGAGTACCGAGAGGAGGTGGGGCGGGGCGGGGCGGCTTTTTCGCGAGCCACCTACTGCATGACTTGGCGATGAAGTTGTGTTAGAAACAGGCCTATGCTCGAGTTTTCGTTCGTTCGCTCCCGGATTTTTCGCGTATGGGAAACGTAACAGACGTTGCAGTTGGCCAGCCGGTTTTCTCAGGGTTCTTCCGGCCGTTTCTCCCGCTTCTCATTCCGTCGCTGCTCCATATTCATCTCACCTCATCCATTCTTCTGGCCGGACGGGTGAAAGACATGTCTCGCTTGTTGAGCTGTTGGGCCAACCTTCACCCCGGCCTTCTTTCATACACAGTGTGACCCTACCCGAAGGCGAACACGTGGTTGATGTTCAGTGTTGACAATTTAGAGTGCGTGATACAGTACGCGCCACTTTAGCTGGCGGTTGACAAGGTGGGAGGGCATTCCATGAATCCGAGCACTAAGTCAAGGCACAGCATGCTCTGGAATGAAAACATCGACCCCAAGTACATAAAGGCATTCTAACAGAAAACTGTATAGTAATGAATTCCTATCCTCTCTTCTACATTCGCCACTCACCAGCCGCTAACTTAGATGGGGCGGGCTGTTCATACGTAGAGAGCAGAACATTTCGCGGGTTGATTGGCCCTGCGTCCAAGAATATCTGCGTACTGAAACATATAGCTACTGTTCATATGGCTGCTCGCTGACGCAGTAGTAATACCACATAGTAGGACACACATTAACTCCTGCGTTATTATTGGCTCAGCGCCTTCCATGTTATGTCAAGTCAGTCAAGGCCCAACTGCGAAAACGACACGGATCTACACTTGTTTGAATTCTATCTTGCGCCCAAAAGAAATACGCAAATTTTTTTTCAGATCTCTATACAGACATTGACACAGAAATGTCAAAAGTTACACGTTTCTTGTAAGTCAATATAGAAACAAATAAAAAATCCTACATTTTTTACTGTTAATATTTTGTCTGAGTGACGCATTCGTTTATATTAAATCATATGCTCCGCAACCAGATGTATGAACTTTTGGCGTCGGGTATTTTGTCCCAGAAATGCGGTACTTCAGAAACATTGTTACTCTGAAAGTTGCCAATAACTGTTGTCTATGGTTGCCGCTTTATGATTTCTCATGCAAAGTGTATCTCGAACGAAATCAGGGCATTTAGGTCCAGTCGTATTTTTTGTTCTGAGAGCCCGCAAATTGTGCGGGATGAAGTTTTGGGTTTTTCTACACTGGTCATGTGACAAACTTTTACACCTCTCATAATTACGCTCCAAGGGGTAATTAGGCGAGTCACTGTAGCAGTAATTAGTATTTGTTTTCATAATGAATACCGGGTAAACTGCTATTATTTTTGTCATGAGTAATTCATTGCATTCCTAATGCCCTCGCTGTCGACGCTCTACTACCAACCGGGAGAAAAGTGAATAAAATGTTCGCAGCAGATCTTATCGTGAGAACTTTTGAATCAAGCTGCAAACTCAGATACGTAGCAAACTTTGTATCCATTAAAATAAGATCGCATTGCATGTCCAAGACGAGGCATCCTCGTGCCGTACGTTAATCCTGACGTTTTGTTGACACGATGCAGGTATCTGAACGGATTTTGATGGAAGCTTCTGCGAAACCTGCTTTGCGATGCTGCATGCAGTAAGCATGCCACTCGATACGTGTTTTCCGACAATTAAACGCGATGACTTTTCACTCGACCAATTACTAAAATGGCCTGCAGTCGGGAAATTCTTCACAGAAACGTCATGCTAACAGCCATGTGATATTGCGTGGAATGTGCTTAGGAAACTTCAATCTCGGTTTACAGTATTTTGTCCTGTTACAAATTTCAAGAATGATGGAGCCGCAGTGGGCGCAGTGGGATCCTGGTTCGATTCCCGGTGGGGTCGACCCGGATTTCCGCCTGTAAGAACCGTGCCGGACGATGACGTTAGTCAGCGGGGGTTTTTTTTCGGGAATATCCCGTTTCCCCCGCCCTTCATTCCGTCATCTTTCATCTTCACATATTCTAGAATAATCTCCATTTTAGACGCTGTTTTCATGTAGTAATTTGTTGAATATATGAATATTACATTACTCCTGCTATTGTTTCGCTTTAATCTCAATACGGTTTGTTTCAGAATTTGTTTACACGCCTAATTACCATTTATACTAAAATACAACTAAGGTCAGGTTTAAAATCCGCGAGCCATTTCGCGCCAGATATGGGCAGTGTGTGACGACTGGATTAGTGACTCTAGTCTAGACATTATCGTGTTCTTGATTGAAAAGTTGTAGAGGTGAATGAACGTTGGCGATTTGTTAGTGTGATGTGTGGAGTGGCAGTTTGAAGAAATTATACGGGAAAGAAGTGCTCTGATCTTGTTTCAACCTCCACAATTTTCTCATTTAAGTTACTGGCATCCTTACCAGTTCTTAAAACTCAGGGAAGTTATTTGTCGTATCTTCAGCACGGACATAATAAAAACCTGCACTTTTTTTTACTGATTGTAATAACTTCAGTAAATGCGTTTTTATGTGTTTTGTGTATCTTCTCTCGGGTATTATTTCAAACCCGTAATATTAAAATTTAGTCTAGGAATAATTAGACATAAATATAGTTTTTTTTTGTTACCAACTATGTTTAAAACTATAGTAATAAAATTATAACACTGTCGTTTTCAGTTACTTTAATCTGTCTCAACATCCACGCCGCGAGGATGAACAAAGTATCTAATACATCTCTTATAATCATTTCACAAATTGGAGCTTGTATTGAATCAAAACTATGTTATAGAGACCAGACTTTGGACAGCCCGTTACATATTTTGCAGTTGTAAGGAATGAATAATCTTCAGCTGTTCAGATGTACTACAGGGACAAATCCAAGGCGACTGCTAGCATTGGCTTCCCGCCCGCGCCTTATCTAACCGTGTTCATCGCACTCAAACTGCAAGGATTCTGTGCGACACAGCTATTATTTGTGTTACAAGGGAACGAGGTTACGTTATTCCATAAAGGTCGATGTGTAGAAAATAATGGCCGCAGCGTAGTTTTAGCGGCTGTGACCAAATCGGGCGTGGCACAGCTGCCGCGGACCGTTGTGAAAGGTTCTCGGCGGCCCCTCGATGGCGCAAACAAGTGCCTACCTGTTGGTATTCATCAGCCCGGCCCGCTCGTTGGTCGTCTGTTTGTCTGATCGGCGGGTCCTGGGTTCCCACGCTCTTTGTTCGGACTTGCCGAATGAGCAATTAGTAGTTTAACAATTAGTATTTAACAATTGGTACTTTAGCAATTAACGTTTAGTAATGAGTAACTATCATTTAACAATTAGTAATTTAGTAATTATCATTCAACATATGATAGTTTAGTAATTATAATTTAATAATTGGTAATTTAGCATTTAGGTACCTATGTAGTCTTCAGTAATTTATTTTGTGTTATGTGTTACTTAGTACGAATAAATTAGAATGATGTGTGTTATTTCATATTTAGCATATGGTGAAAAACCACGTGAATCTTTTTGTCTGCGTATTATTCAAACCAGTGTGTCGTCCTGCGGCGATTGGACAGCGGCTGTTTGGCGCGGTTTAGCTGTTTACTGACAGTAACAGGCGTTTAGTTTCCAGAATTAGCATTGACCCAGCCCAGGACCAGTATCGAAACAAATACATTACATTGAAGCCTAGCAAACAGTCAACTTTTCCCACGATAAATCCACGCTTCGTTACCACAAAAAAATAAGAAACATTATATCTGGTCATGATTCTAGTTAACTAATAAGACGTGCCAGTCGGGACGCGACTTGAAGTGTAAAACTGAGCTGGAACAAGTGGGGTTGTCGGTTGGACGACGAGGTGGCTTTGTTTACCGTTTCAGCCGCCCTCGTGTTCATTCTCATCTGAATAAGCCGGTTCATTTATCGAGAGACCGTAAAGCCGAGTAGGAATTTTTTATTTCTTAAGATTTGGTGGAAAGGGGGAGTGGGCGAGTTGTTCAAACTTTTGAAATCGATAAATACAACTTCACTAAATTGCCAAGCCACGTCTACGATGATTGTTTAAATTTGGCTTTTTTTTTTACTCCAGTGGAAATTTTTCTAGCAAAGCAACTTGAAAATGTACTTCGTTTAGCTATAATGAATTTCTTGAGTAAATGTGGTTTTCAGCAATATACCACAGGGTTATCGGAGAATTAATTCCGAAATGTGTTTGTTCTATTCATTAATTAATGCACGTAGCTTATTCTTCTGTTAGTTATATGTCACCGTTCAGTAGCAAAAAATGTCAAGCATGTGTTTATATTCCTTAACAGATAATTAGTTATGCGAAATAACATTTCCGACATGTTGGAAGTTAGTTGATGAAGGAGAACGACGTGAAATAATGGGACCATTGCAGCGCGGGATTGAATCTCGCCGTAGTTTTATACATTTGTGAGTGCAAAAATGCATATTTGTTGCGTTGTAAGCATGTAGAAATCCTAATAATTGTGGCAGTCAACTTTTTGGTTTACTCGATTGATGTCGCGTGTTAATCCAGTCAAGTAAGGTCGAATTTTGTATTTTAAAGGGAAGAAAATAGTAATGTTCTGGAGTTTTGCAGACACATTCCTCACACCATGGAGGTCAGAATAGTCGGGAGATGTCTTGTTGTGACGTAGTTGAAGCCAGCTTTTTTGGCGTCCAATCATGGTACTGACTACTGAGGCATTTTGAGGTTATGGACACTTGCGTTGATGCGCCACTAAACAATAAAAAAACATCTCAAGAGTAGTGCAGATTGGCGACGTAAGGAACAAAATTAATTAACTATATAAAAGTACTTGGACTGGGGACATCATTACGAAAGTTTTCGTATTGCGAATGTTGTTTGACATTTGTCGGAAGATGGAAAATACAGTTAACATACTATCTTCCAGTAAATGTCAGATAATAAGGGAGTAATTTATTACTGTAAGCGGAGGTAACTACGGATACGTTTTTGGTATACTTTTATACAATTTTTATTTTTCATATTTGTCAACTGTGAGTAAATATTAATTAAATATCATGTGGCTATTTATTATTCTGAATTTATCGCAAGTAAATTTCTGTATTCAGGGCTACCATATGTGTATATATATGCAAAAATAATTATTGTAATGTCTTAACCCCACTTGTCCAACCAAAGTCACCCTCGTTTGCGGCACATCTAGATCTGTAAAATGTGTAGTAGACAAACATTTAGATCATAAAATGTAAAAAATTGTAAACTACTTCAGGAATACTTGTAGCGGGGAAGATACTTGAAATAAGATGGCACTACTCTTAAGCCATAATTTAAACAAAATAGTATGTGGCAGTTGTTTACTGTCTTTTGTTGGCAGGGGTTTAGTTGCTAAATTCAGCCAGTCGATCGAGATGACGCGGTGATTTTAAAATGTGATCACACGACCTGGTTGTGGGAAAAGTGTCGGCGTGTTGGTCCTTGGTTAGCTGGCTGCTGTGGCGAAACCTCTCAGTTTAAAGTTAGATTGAAGTTGTTGGTTGGCCGTCCTAGTGATTGCCTTTTAGGCGTGTTCCCCTGAGAGAGTTAATTAAAAAGAGGATAAATACAAGGTATGGTAGAGATTTTCATATAATCGCCCGTAGAGTGGAAAACAAATAAAAAAAACAGCGACGTAATCTGGGGCAGAACCTTTAAACCGCCTCTGGTATCCCGTGTGAACACAGGCTTGTGTATACCACGGGTCTGGTCTGCTGCAACTGATTCAAGGTACTTTTTATCTGCGCCTGTGCCAGATTGTTGGGTTAAGTGCTTTTTATCCCTTAGATTCGTAAACATTACTAACATACAAAGTGTTATATACAATCACGTGAAACTGCTTAGAATTGATACTACTATTACAAGATTTTATGCTAGATGTTGCCTGACCTCGTCTGAATGAAGGAAATAAAATTACTGAATCATATCAATTTTAACTGCAAACATAGGCCTATTACACGTGTTTACATTTACTCTTATAGTATCTAAATACTCCCAAATGACATTAGTTGATTGTCACAAATAGCCGATTTGATATTCTTTGTCACTTCACCGCTGGAATTTTTCTCATTGAATAATAATCGTCTTTCGTTAATTCCAGTCTAATCTTCTCGTCCACCACACACACGACTGTGCCGCTCCCTTTCTCTATCTCTCTCTCGATCTCGGGTTGTCATAACACACCCCTCGTCGATGTACCGCCGCCCCTCGCTGACCACTGCTTTATTTCATGGTTAAGAGTGCGTGTTAGATAAATAAACGCTGAAAACATAAATTGATTTCTACTTTTTTCCGAAGCCAATATGGATAAACAAATTGTTTTCGAGGTGGTTGAGGGGTCAGGCCTCTCGCCTCCCACCAAGGTGATCCGGGTTCGATTCCCGGCGGGGCCGGTCCCCCCAATTTTGCATGTGAGAATCGTGCCGGACGCCGCCGTTGATCGGCGGGTTTTCTCTGGGATCTCTCGTTTCCCACGCCCCTTCATTCCGGTGCCGCTCCATACTCAAATGTCACCCCTCACCAGCGCTGAAGACCTCGATGCTCAAACCCATATTTTATTGGTCAGTGTGCAACAAACGAACAATAATTTCCCCTATGTTTCCTGGCATATGGGGTATCCTGTAATTGGCGAACGTGTCTCTTCAGAGACTGGGGTGCTGCAGTTGTCTGGAGCTCAGTTATGTTCAATCATTAAGCGTTAACGAGTGTCGTGCTTGGTGATATATCCGAATTATTTAAGCTTGTCATGAAAAAACTTTCCTCGCGTTGTTATATCTTGGTTATTTAATTTATTGTATTGAAGCCTAAAATAAGACAATTGCCCTACCACGTACAGTTTTCTCACAAAATTGTAATTTATATGTGAAATTTTTGTTATGCTGGCAATTTAGTAGCATTCACGATCCAGTGAAGTTTCAAATAACTTATCTTTATAAATTCGAGTCTACATTTTTAACGATTTGGAAGTAGTTGTTAACGTTGTAATTTTTCTTTGCTACGTCTACGATACTAAAAGTGCTATGTTTTGATTTTAACGTTACAAAATACCATAAACGCTCAACGAGTTGTGAGAAGTTTTTGTGACCTTGCATTTTGTAGTACTGTGATCGTTGACGTTAGCAGCTATCTGTCAAAGATATAGCAAAATTTGAAATTCGAAGTGTACTAGGAAATGTATAATTGACTGACGCAAATACACTAGAATTAAAGATAATCGGGTCCTCTTCACCATGGCTATCCGGTTAAGATAGCCTGTGTTGTCGCTTCCAATTTTCACACGTGGGAAACGTGTCGGACTTCCTCCGTTGGTCAAGGGTCTTCTTGTGGTTCTTCAGCCTCACTCGCCTCTGTATTCTGTCGTTGCTCATTACCTTCTATTGTTCTCAGGGACGCTAAATACATAGATGTCGAACGCTCGCCAACTTCACAATAGGCCGTTCACGGTAATGTGAGCACTACATAAAGTTTTCTTTAAGCTATTTTGCAGTTATCTTTACTATTATTAATATGAAAACTTCCATGTAACTAAAATCCAGTGTAAACGTTTCAACCTTCTCAAAAGTTTACATATATTGGCCCAATAAGACATATTTTCAATTAATTACAAGTTCTGCTGAGTGTTCAGTTTATAGTGAACAGCCTATACACTTTCAACTGTTCGTATTTGCGTTTACAGTTCGTCCAGTATTTCGAGAAGCCTGTCGGTACTGCAATGACAGTAATCCATGAAATGTAGTAATCGAGTGGTGCACTAATGTTTTATTTTTACAAAATTTGTTTTATTTTTATTCTAATTTTGGTCCAATAGTAAGCGGATGATAACGTATATTCCTACAGCGCTACATATTCACAGCCTCAATTATTTTTTAACAGCGATTGCTGCATATATGAATTTCTTTCTCTCCTTCCCACCTATCACTACTCCCAGTGGTCAGATAATATTTAAGGGTGTGAAGATTTGACGATTCGTAACCTACCGAACATTTCAATTCTATATTTGGGGAAAAACTTACGGTGACAATTTTCCCGTGTTAGTGTATGGTGCCCTTTACGTCTATCATGTCATAAACGTTGAAACGGGTAATGGTAATCACTAACATTATTTTGCTGCCGATACAATGAACAATAATAGGAAGCACAAGAATAGGAACTGACAAGGAACGTAGGTCCAGTGCAAGGCTGTCAAAATCGCCTGTCAGCACTGTTGAGTGAGTGGCATTCGTGAAATGTTAGCTTCAAATTGTGGTTCGGGGTATTGCCGGCCCTGCGTAGCTAGTAGCCTCGTTATCCTGGTGTAATTTTCCGCACCGGTCGTCAGTCGTGACTCATGGGTAATACAAGAGCTGCCCTGTTTCCAGCTCTTGGAACTGTGATCTCTCTCTTTCTCGTTCATTCGTAGATTTGTGTGGACTGGACACGTTTATGCTTGCTAAGTTTCCAAGGTGCAAGCGGTATAGGCCTATACACTATTCGTAGTCTAATGAAGTGGGAACTTTTCAAAGCCTGTTTAGTGTGTCTTCAGCTCGTTTGTATTCTTCCGCAACTTTAGAAGCAGAAAGACCTCCCCGATAAGGGAAGCTATTTAAAACGCAAGTAAGAAATGTAGAGGAGAAAACTTGCTATCTATCCTCTTGTAGTATACTTTGCACCTGCGTGGGTAACGTTGTTCCACCAGAAGTAACAGCGTGTAGGTCATTTGAGAAAGGCAAACGAGATAGTAGATGTGCGTTTTTTTTTTTTTTGTAAATTAATTTTGTCATGAGATAACGGTCACTAATATTACTGTGTGCGACGTATACCCAGCGTACAGTAGTGCAGTTTTCCATCGGCGTACTTCAAAGATTGCATCCTCCATTGTTGATCACGGATTAAGGAAGTAATTCCCGATGTTTTCAGTCGCACTGCGAGTAATTGAGGAACGATTGGTAGCTATTTCGTGTGTAATCGTCTTCATCACTCACTCAATAAAATAGTTCGTAAATTTGCCACACGTGCGTATAGGAGCGCTAAGGTAGTAGGTATGTTTCCCATACTTGTATTGTAACAAGTGTAAAAGTTTGCATATTTGCTAGGCGGAAATATGGTAAGTGTCCCACACTGCGTTCAGGTTAATTACTTCTTAAACATTTTAGGAAGTTTTTTTTCACAGTGAGGAAAACTGGTACACCTGAAATTCAGAGAGCTAACCGGGACCTACTCTGCCTGTGGTATTAGACTGCGCATCAGTGGAATTATTGGATTATTTCATTTTCCCCAGTTTTTATATTCTGAGAAGAAAAATGTGAAATCTGCTACTACAGCGTGAATTGTATTTACCTTGTGCTACTGTGCAAGCATAACAGTTGAACTTTTAATTAATATTTTGGCCGCAATCATTATAATATATATATTCAATTTGCTGGGCTGATTTCGGCCTAAATATACGTTAAAAACTCAACTGCGGCGCTTGTACTGTATCACAATGAATTTACGATATAATAGCGAAATTCACATTTTCCTACTCAGCATTTCAAAACTGGTAAAATTATAATAATCAAATATGGCGACTGATGCGAAGCCTTGGAAGTATTAAAAGTGTGTTGTAAGACTATATTGTGTACTATTCGTAGATAACAAGTTTTCCCTTTTATCTTACTTATTTAGCTTTCTATATTTATTTATTTAATTAATTGTTTAATGCCTTTATTGAAAATGGCGAAGTTAAGGCATTTAGCCTTTTCTTACACTTAACCATTATCATACAAGTACAGAACACGATATCTTACTTACAAATATAAAAAAGTAAACAGATAGTAAAAACAATGCATATAAAATGGCAGATTACGATAGCACACGAGACGCTACTTTAACAAAAAAAGAAGGAAGATATGAAGATAGTATTATGTAATGAATGATACATCATGCAAATGTATTGAGAAGTAAACCTAATACATTGTTTGAAAAATGTAACATTCAGTAAGTTAGTGCAAAAACAATTCAGAAAGATACTCTTATCGACGAAGTCTTTCTGCCGTAGCCTGTAGCTATAAATATTGCCGTGCGACGAACAAAAACAGTGTACAGGGTGTCCAGAAATGGCCGTATAATTACACCACGCGAATCCTTGGCTAAAATGGAGAAGAACATATTAATGGCAAAATGTTGTAAAATATTTTTCGCGCACAGTGTGGCAACACAGCACGAAGTAAGTTCCATCTTACGCTCCTCGTTCAGTAATCGTAACTTCATGTTTTAGACTGCTCGGGATTTGAACCCGCATCCATAATGAGCTATGATGGTCAGAACAGTGGCAGTAAGATATACGTGTAGCGCAAGATGGGACTTTCGGTACTGTGTTGCCACATATCTATAAATAAAATATCATCGTACAACATTTTGCCAGTAACATATTCGTCTCCATTTTAGTCCAGGAATTTGCGTTACGTGCTTCTTTACAGCCGTTCCTAGACATTCTGTATAAACTTTACTGTTGTCAAAAAATGTGAGACACACCATCATATGTTTAACATTCCTTTGTAAGGTCTTCCAGTGTGGCCACCAGGAATTACCAGGGAAATTGTGGCCACCTTAAAATAACAGGGAAATTTCAGGGAATTTATTTGCCTCGTTCTTTTCGAGCTTCCGTAAAAGTCAGAGGAAAATGATGAAGTTTTGAGACAATTATAAAAAAAAATATCGTCATATAGAGGTGATGATACTACATTGTCAAGGTCGTAGTTATTTATGCTGTATGTTTTGTCAAGTTCACTGGCAATAGTGTCAGAAAGTACTAGAAATATTTACCTTTATTGGAAAAGGTATTTAATGAAATGCCAAAATGTTGTTTTCGTACTTGTGAAAACAGGTTTTTTTGGTGTTCGTCAGGGAAAGCAGGGAATTTTCTTTGTTGCAATGAATGTTCACCCCGTCTTCAAAATATCGCTTACGTAACAGTATGTACCAGATTGTGCAAGATAATAAATTCGCCCCTAGTGTACACATATGTGTAATTGTTTGTTTCTAAGGTAAACTCAACCCTGACTCCACCCACCCCTTACTTCTTTTTACACCCCTATGTTTGTGTTCCGCAGTATGCTCGGGTTTGTTTCCTTCCCACTTTTTTCGCCGTCCACGGATTGATGTTTGGCAGTTTTATCCTGCGCATTTTATTGCTGCGATCTTCTATTCTTAGACACTGAGAGAAGACGGCGTCATGTGACCTTTTCTTTTCAGCACATATGTGAAGGCTAGCTGTTATATTGATAGTCTTGGGAGCATGGTGATAATGAAGCTGACAGTCTGACATAATTGTAGTTACAGATGTGTATAGACATTGCGATTCTTGTAATTAGTAGTATGCAGCAGAAGTAAATCCACTGCATGAAACCCTCGCGTTCCTGAAAATTTGTCATACTAAACTCCTCGTAAATAAGAAACCACTCAGTCAAATTACTTACAATGTTTTATACTCTTATTAATCAACTGTTCTGCCCATGACACTACACGGTCAATTCCTTAACTTGAACTATTTCAGTATAAAAACGGTGTTGCCTGCGGAGTGGAAAATACAGCGCAAACAGTAGTAAGCGATTATTTTTATCTGTGATAAGAGGAGGAGCTATCAGCGAACAAAATTAAAAGAAAAAAATATTTTTTTTCTGTTATTTTGATGCCCATCTTAAATCCGTCAATCGGATACTGCGCGGCGCCACTAGTAAGTTTTCCAGACCCGTACACGGTGTCTTGAATTATACTTTACAGTTAGGCTTACTTCTTGAATGTTCCTTACTTCTGCAAAATAATTCCGTTTATCTTGGAAAAACATGCCCGCAGTTCCACATGTTATGTGCAAACATTGGCGGAGTTTTACTATTTTACAGCAGAATGACGTATAGTATTAACGTGTTAACATATTTTAAGTAACTTTTTGGTGATTAAAAGTTTCTGAAGAAACCTAGAAAGCGCTGTTTTCCTTTCCATATTGTATTGTATGACAGTTCTTTATATTATTTTATTTAATGGTATTTGCTGTATTTTTATTTTATAATTTCTGAACATTTTTATCTCCGTATGCAATTCACATAAGCTTTATCACGCAGGGGTGTTCAGATACATTTTGTACGGTCCACACCGTGTTGACAAATTTCGCATGATTTGCTACTTTTACCAAGAAAAGTCTTGGTAAGGTTTGATAAAAGCAGATTATTCAGTTTAGCTCGTAAACAGCGACGTTGCCAGGTCCACAGTTTCACTTCTCACTGGATATTACAGGAGCAATCTCGCCAATAGGAGTAAAAAATAAGTTTTTTCCCCAGCATAATTAATTAAACTAGTTATACAAATAAATAATTTCACTGACAAAAATTGTAGGAAAAGCCACTGACCTGGCAAATCTGCTAAATAGGAAACCAAAAAATACTCAAATAACCCGTGTATAGCCTGTAGCAGTATTCTTCTTTCTTCCGACTTTGGCCAACAATGGACCGCGCGTAACCTCGGCATTATTGGCCTTTTTTTGTCCTCTTTTGAGAACCTCTTCATTTTTTCACTTCGTCTTTTTCTCTCTTTAAATGATTGTATGTTGTTGACTTTGCTTGTGAATGCTTGCAGTTACGAGGGCGTTCAGAAATGCCAGTCTCTACGGGAACTGTCAGGAAGTGGACATAAGGCGGACGTGCTATTCTGGCGGGCTTTGTCTCGCCTAATCGCGTATCCTTGACGACAGTGAAGTGACGACGCACTTGATGGACGACTGTGCACGTAGCACAAGTCGAACAGCTTTGTTCTTGCTCTGTAGTAACGTGCGAACTGTCGTCACACCGCGCTGACAGATACGGAACAAGTGGTCGTTGGACCTCGTCACACTCGCGTCAGTACTGCGTTGTTCGGGCAACGACATGGAGGTTTGCGAATTTCTAATACTTTGTGCTTGTATTGACACTTTCTTGCATTTGGCTGCCCTACATCATTGAGATCATTGAGCATTTAGTTTGGCTATATTATTGTGGTTGCGGGTCAAGCCTCGGGTGACAATTTTAAAATATTTGCACGTTTGTGTACCCGCCAGCTTCGTGTAAGATATACTCTCATAAATCAGAATATGTGAATATTCGATGGTTTACTTTTGGAATGGCTGTATTCTAAATCGGAATATATGAATATCCACTTATTCGGTTTAGGGATGTGTGCATTTGAAATCGAGTAGGTGAATGCTGACTGATTTACTTTTGGAAAGTCTGTACTCTAACTGCAGCGTTGCCAACCGTACGATCCCGATCGTACAAATACAATACTTTCGTGTCTTGGAACAATTTACGATCAACTATAGGGTCGTACGCCAATTGTACGATCGTCAGCATTTTCCGTACTCCGAGCACAGCTCTGTTCATGTTTCCGTACTGTAATGGATGTTTTGATAAAAAAAAAAACACGTCGGTGTTACTATCTCTCTCCGAGTTATCTGGACGTCTGTAATTCCACTTTTCAAATTTTTGTGAATTTCAAGTGTATAATTTTTGCACTTACGTCTGTTCTTCGGTTTTACTGACAAAGATCTTGTCTCTCAATTAAAAAGTTTTTTTTTTTTTACGGTCCTAGAAGAGCTTTGTGCGAGCTTTCTGGGGAAAAAGTACGATCCTACCATTACTCAAGGTTGGCAACGCTGACTCTTAAGTCGAAATAGGCTTAATTACGTTTGGAATATGTGCTCTGTAAATCGGAACAGGCAAATTTTAACTGATTCGCTTCTGTAATGTTTGGACTTTAAATCGAAATATATGCCCTTCTTCTTCTTCCTTTTTTACATCTCGTTAGATAAACATTTGTGGATCAGCAGATGTACTTTTTTATTTAGCAATTGCAGTACCTATTGCCATTAGGCACGGAAAGCCTCCATTCTATGAAGCATTCTTCATACTCTCACTGTCGTGCTGCTTAACTATCGTTATGTCAGGATTGTCCTGCCTGTTATAATCGGTTGATACCAGAGGATGGCGATTGTTATCATTGGTCATTGCATATGACTGTGCCTCACTTAGACTCGCTGTAATTGTGTCTTACCTGGAAGTCCCACTTGCCCAGGGTGAAGGTTGGGCTGGCTATTCGCCTAGCGAGACATTAAGCGCTCGTCCAGCCCAAGGAATGGCTGGGGTGAGGGGAGATTAGCGTGGAGCAGCGACGGAATGAATCAGGGGAAACCGGAGTTCTCTGAGAAAACCCGCCGGCCAACGGCAACGTCCCCCACTTCTGAACTCGCCGGAAATCGAACCCGGATCGCCATGTGGGAGGTGAAAGTCTTAACCACTCGACCATCGCGGACCCTGCAAGTCGCCAAATAAGCAGGTCTCCACTAATTAATAAAAGTACACCTGGTCATACCATTTGCTCGTTTATCGAAACTTGTTGGATAGCGACGTCAGTCACTGACGGCTACTGAGTGACGAGCAGTGAAGAGGACGCAGCCGCTGGAAGAGTGGGCTGATGGATGAGTGTGTCAGAAGACAACAGGTAGCCCTGGCTGGGTGTGTGTGATGTAAGCCGGGCCATGTGCGAGGACGTGTGGCCCGCGCGCCGACAGTAAACAGCCAGTGGCAGGCGCCGCACGTGGTCCGCACGCTGCGCAGACAGCCTGCCGCCCCTCCATTCACTACAGCCCCTCACCTCTCCTTTTCCCTTTCATTCAGACCAACCCGCCCTCTCTTACTTGCCTTCTTTTTTGTCGCCAAGATATGTATTCCTTTATGTAGTTTGACGTCTCGGAGTGAGTTTACTATTGAGAAATTAAGGCCATGATCCATTCTTTCTACTGCGTTTACGCTAAGTATTATTTTAATCTTGAAAGAGAGCAGATATCGAAAAACTGTATATACTATGTCAACTAACTTTTTCGATTCAAAATACAAAAGCTAAATGTGCAATTTAAAAAATTCCCATTAATGATGTAATTAGCCAAATATATATATTTTTGTCTAGAATAATTAGATTACGTTGTAAAAATAATTTTTTAGTGATATTGTGGAACGATTTTCCGTGTCTGCACTCGTTTAGGAATAAAAGTAATTATCGTGAAGGTAGTATAAGTAATGGACCACGGCCTTGAGTGTTAATAATTATGCAGTAAGCGTTTGTCGTAACTGATAGATCTAACTGTATTAATGGTTACGACCATTAATGCTGTTTCTCTGCGTCGTAGATGGGTTACGTTTCCGCCCTGATTGGCTGCTTCCCAGAACTTTTACTTAAGAGGGCGTGGTACATAATTCAACGCTAGAAGCATTAATCTATAACTAGGGATGGGCAAATTTCGCGGGTTCAATGACCTGCATTATAGAATCCATTCCCCTATGCATACTAAAGTCCCGTATATTCGACCATTGTCAGTTGTTCCACTGAGTAGCAGCTAGCGGACAAATTGACGGGGCTCAAATATACATAGGAGAATGGATTCTAACATGCAGGTCACTGAATCCGCAAAATTTGCCCATCTCTATCTATAACTGTAGGTTTCTTGAAGCCAATTTGCGAAAGTTAAACAATAGCAATCCTAGACAATAGTTTTAGTCAAGGTTTTAAACAAAACTGTTTCAAGTGTAACGAACTCCTGAGGCACAATCTCTGACGCCGGAACCTCGTGCATTTAACTGCGACGCAAGGGATCACGAGTAACGAATTAGTAATTCTGAATGCGTGAAATTGTAAGACTGCGACGTCCTTATCCACTGTGAGTTTGGTAAATGAGTTGGTTTTAGTGTAGTCCTTAAAACTGAAACATGCAAATTTTGCTTTAACAAGCAATTACGCGAAAACTATGCGAGATAAAAAATTTCATAAAAGCAAAAATTCAGTCACATTTTGTGTCTAAAGCAAGAAAAAAAATACCTGGTACAAATAAAAAATGAAAACACGCTGATGAAAATTACTGTAGACCGTTCCCGTAAGGCCACGGGTGCCTATGCTGTTTAGCAAGTTCTATTTTTTAAATCCTGAAAGGGTGCAGGTATCGCAAAACCGTTACATTGAAATGTTGTATATGGTTTGTACTATGTAGCCTAATTTTTGTACAACGTATGTTTGTACCTTTTTTGCTAATTATCGACTTAATTAAATATCCTAAATGTCTATAATTTGTCAGCATTATAACAATTTATATTTTGAAAAAAATTAGGCTGCATAGTACAAACCATTTTCAACATTTCCATGTTACGGTTTTGGGATATCTGCTCCCTTTCAGGATTTTAAAAATAAATCTTAACTGAAACAGCATAAATAGGGACCCCTGGCTGCACAAAGCAGTAGGCTGTTGAAAATGATCGTGTGCTTTGTTTAGTTTTATAGTATAAAAGACTTCGTCCTCGGAAAAATGTAAATGAGCGTGACTCAGTAGATCCGGCTTCAGCTCGTAACTGGTTTGGGCGTGATCTCTCTCGTCGCAGGTTGTAGTCGTCACACGTCGCCAAGTTAGCAGTAGCTACAACAGACATGAGCAGGATAACGCGGGGTGCTGATTACCGATCTTGGTTTTCACTGACTGTACCTTTGTTCGCTTGTTATGTGACATTGCTAGTCTTGTGTAGTTTCTATAATGCAGGCAGTCCATAAATAATATTTACCAATTTAGAATTTAATAACTTTATAAAACTATACACGATAACAACAAACTGTTTTCAACACGTGGCAAGGTGACTCATAAAGTATTTTTACCTCATTCCTACACGACAATGTGTGAACCCCCTGGTGGCACGGAAAATGTCCAGTCGGTATTCAATTTCTCTCCGTCTATGATCCAGCATCTACACAGTGACATGTTGAAATGCATTACAAATGTGTGTCTTCAAGTCCTGCGGGTCTGTTACTTTGATTCGGTATAGGCCTACCTAATCATTTACAAGATCCCATGGGAAGAAGTCAAGTGGGGTAATGTCAGGTGATCGCGGCGGCCATCGAATCATACTATCTCGTCCAATCCACCTGTTCGGAAACTCTTCGCCTAGAAATTAACGAACAATGAGGGACCAGTGAGGTGGTGCCCCATCCTGCTGGTAAATGACGTCAGGTTGCGGATGGTCCAGTTGTGGCACAGCAAACTTTTGCATCATGTCCAAGTAAACACCACTTGTAACAGTAGACTCGATCAAAAATAATGTACCAATGATGCAATCATGCATAAGTCCGCATCACACATTGGTTTTGGGATTGTATTTTTCCATTTGACGTGTAACATAAAGAGGTTCTGATCCCGAGATACGAACGTTAAGACGATTCAGTTTTGCCGACACATTAAAAGTTGATTCATCGGAGCAACAAATGTTTTTTCAAAAAGTCATTGTTTGCGTCAGTCTTGGCAAGGAACGAAAGGAGAAAAAAACTTTTTGAGTTTTCTTGCCACATGTTGAAAACCGTAAGTTATATTTTATAGTTTTAAAGTCTAAAGTTGTAAAGATTAGTTATGGACATCCTGTATTAAATCCGGCCTTCGTAGCGTAGTCGGTTCGAGCTATGTACGATAGGTCGTGGGTTCGAGTCCTGGCTAAGGCATGGATGTTGTGTTGTCCATTCACCTCACTAACCCTCATCTGCTCTTAAGACATAGGCCCGAGTCTAAACCCAGACAAGAGCCGATAACATAAAATTGCTCCGTAACTTTGTTGCAAGTTGGTTTTACCGTGTAATGTAATTTTTTGAGACAATCGGTATACATTTTACCTAATTCATCAATTAAATGGAAATTTCGTTAGTGAACTAATTAGACACCGTCATGATGCATTTCGTCTCGGTGGGGGGGGGGGGAGCAGAGTACTTCGAACCAGTTATAACAAAGTTGCAAAGCGATTTTACGATATGGCATCCTGTTTATATTTTTAAAAATACCGTCAAACAGGTAGAAACTCAAGAGTCGACCCGTTATGGCCTCATTTTTAAAGGGTCGTAGAACTCTCTCACCTCCATAAAATTAAAAAAAGCATTATATCTGTCAGTTATGGAACTCTGTGAGGCTAGACAGGAAAAGTAATATTCAATTTAGTGACATTTGTCTGGGTTAATACATATTTTAAATATTAAGTACAAAACCTGATTCGCGAATATTTTATAGCAGTCCCGTCTTTATGATCATAATATGCCTTTCAACTATTATTAGCAATACAAGGGTATTGCTGTCATACCATTTCGTACTCTGCTGTTCATAAATAAAAGTAAAACAATTTAACTGGATTCTGATTAAAATTTTACTTCGGCGGTGACGTGTTAGATTATGAGCCAAGTTATAATTGGTTAGTTAGCTAAGTTGTCTGGTTACTTTACGCTAAATTTGTGTAGTTAGTGGTTAAATATGTGGTTTGTAGTATTTGGCGAAGACAACGTACTTGACAGCGTTCCAAGTGGACCAGACTAAATTACGTGTATGGAAACTGTCACACGCAGTGTTTCAATTTGTACTTTTAGTATTCCTAATTGTCTAGATTACATTTATTCTATAAAATTTGGTGACTTTCTTTATGTAATGAGTAATGACGGGTTTTCGGAATGTAACTAGTATATGCCTTGATAAATACCTAATGCTAGACAGCGTTCCGATAAAACAAAACTTAGTTTCTAATTTATTAATTACGTGGTAGCCAGTAAAAACAGCCTTAGTCACTACGATGTTATCTTTCTAAATTCGCTTCGAACGCTACTGAGATTGCTGTAGGGCCGCACGATTAGTTCATCATTTGATAAATGCACGTTTTTGACAAATGAAGAAACTTGTTCCAATAATACCGTGCAGTTATTTGATTATCGTCAAGTGGGAAAACTTTTACCGATCCGAAATATTTATGTTGGTGGAACGTGGTGAAGAAATGGCACTTTATCAAGATGTAGGCTATGTATCAAACTAAAGGGTTTTAATATTTAACTGTAAGTATTTATTTCTTTGCTAAATGGAGCCTAAGCAAATAGTCTGTCAAAGTTACCCATGTAGCGCAAGTATGTTACCCTATTGACGGTAAGTGTACAGTAGTGAATGTAATATTTTCAGTGGCGTTTCTTAAAGGTTGAGCTAGAGGTGCGGTGTTTGTACACTGTGTATAAGAGCAGGGCTAGACGATGAGGAGTGACGGGTAGAGGAGACGTGCAGTCTGGTGGGGGGACAGCGGTCGACGGGCTGAGTGTGCATGTGTGGGCAGCTCGCAAGGTGAGCAGGCGGTCTGCAAGGCTGACTGTGCCAGGAATGTGGCCCCTGCTGCTGTCGTACTTCCTCCACTAGATGCGGCCATCGCCCGCTCCTTACCGCCCTTCTTTCTACTCCCTTGTCTTTCATCCCTACCGTCTTGCATTTATACGTTGTTTTTTTTTTCTCGTCAACTTCTGTGTCAGTAGCTATGTCAACATCTTTGGTACCGGGCAAGGTTTCCCACCAAGGTGATCCGGGTTCGATTCCCGGCGTGGTCGGACCCCTGATTTTCGCATGTGGGAATCGTGCCGGACGATGCCGTTGGTCGGCGGGTTTTCTCGGGGATCTCGCGTTTCCCCCGCCCTTTCATTCCGGCGCTGCTCCATACACACTTAATGTCACCCCTCACCAGCGCTTAAGACGTCGGTGTTACGCGCTGACCAAAATCTCTCACCTACTCACCGGGCAAGGTGGCGCAACGGTAACACGCTGGGCTCGCATTCGGAAGGATCCGGGTTCGATCCCCGGCTCCTGCCATCCTGATTGGCGATTTCCCATGGTTTACCGAAATCGATCCAGGGAAATGCTGCGAAGGTTCCTTAACAAAGGCCATGGCCGACGACTCCTCGCCCAGCTCCGATCATTGTGCCGTAGTTGTGTGTCGCCGTCTCTAATGACCTCGCTGTCGACAAGACATAATGCCCACTTACCTTACCAACATCTTTGAAACGGCAGGAAATTGATAAGAACTTAATAACTGGATTCAGTTTCTTGGACGTATTCCATTGCAAATTGAATGACTGTCAAAAAAAAAAACTAAACAAATAAAAGCAAAACCACAAAATAAGCAGAGTATGCTTTAGTCAGCAAGATACGTACACAACATTAAATTCCAAAATGGAATCGGGTCAAATAAAAACAAGGAACAAACAAATAATAAATAAAAATAATAACAAATAAAATAAAAACAAAGTAACATGTGACACAACGATGAGACGAAACAAAAAACACAGTAGATATCAGACACGAACAGAAAAATAACAAAAACACACAACAAAGAGATGAGACAAAATGCAATAGATATCAGACATATACAGAAAAGACAAACGACACAACGAAGAGACGAAACAAAACACAGTAGTTTTCCAGACAGACAGTGTTACGACGTTTCGGGAACTGGAATCTGTTCCCGTCATCAGGTAGACACACACGGTTCAGGAACACGAGTGCGACTGAATGATCATTACTTTCTGATACGAAACAGCTCACAATAAAAAAAAAGTATTTACTTAAATAGTGATCGTCTACAGTGGTCACAAAAGTGTAGGCCTACTCGGCTTAGTATAACTTCAATAAAATTTCGCAGCTACTTATGGTTAGTAAATGTTAATATTTTGTGACATTGCACAATGAAAGACGAAATTTAGAAATGTTAACGTGGACATCTGAGGTACGTTTTAGAACTTAAAACGTCACGCGTTGAGAAATATATTACAAAATATTAAGAATTATGCCAATAAATATCCCGTCAAATTTTACCAAAGCTATACGAAATACAGTATTAGCAGAAACCTTGCCGTATGGGTTAAAAAAAAAAATAAGTGAATGTCCTGTTCACCGTAAATCCAAAACGGTTCTGTGGGAATGAGTGAGCAGGACATTTTAGCCAGCGCTTAACATCGAGGTCATCAAGGAAGTACCGTGCGTATGGTTTTATGTAGTTCATTTCGCATACAGACCACAATATGTTATTGGCATTTGTCAATAGTCTCTTCTTCATGTTTGTAACTTATTGTAGTGACCATATTTTCATTCCTTGCTTTTGTGGCGCATAAGTCATGGCATTATCCAACCCGCAGGAGTATAAATGTTACCTTGAAACTTGCTGTGAGCATTGCATGTGGCGTTGGTTACCTTTATAGGAAACCCCGTCTATACAGCGTAAACTAGGGCTGTTCTTAAATTTGCCGTTCGCCACTCGATGATCTTGTAATACAGGAAACATTTCTTTGAGTTTTCAAGGGAGTTGCAGTTCTTCATGGCGAGGAATTCTAGCCGTCCCAAGTTTTTTTGTTGCGTGTAAAATTCGTTGCAACATAGGTGGTTGATTAAATTAAAAATTACATTAATGGGTGAAGTTGCTGATATTTGTGTAGATAACGAGAGGAGGAATTTGTGGATGTAACGTTTGTGTGAGATTTGGAGCAATCGATTTTGGCAATGATTGCCTGCAGATATACGATAAGACAAAGATTTGTCGGCGAAATTCTTGCACTTTGTTCCTTGCCCTATACGCGTCAGCACGTTTCGCACGCATTCCTCGGGAAAAGCGCAAATATTTACAGCTCGCCCACTTCTCCGAGAGTGTATTTGTTTGAAGTGCGACGGAAGGTGTGTTTGAACAGCGCCAGACTCCGCTCCCCGTTGTGTTAGCTCTTTCTCGTAAACAGAGCCGTCTTTTCTCAAACAGTGGACCAGGCGAATTAAGTGGCGTGTAACAGAGTCGTTTGTTGTTGCGTGGTGGCGCTGTAGCAAGTCGTGTGACGCGGACTGAAACTGGTTCAGTAGGTTGCCAGTGTGTTGTGCTTGGAACTGTCCCTGTCAGCGTGTGTGTGTGTGTGTGTGTGATCTGTTCAGTCTCGGTGGCTGTATTGTTTGTGAAGGTACCAAAATAAACTAGGATTCTCTCTAGTGTCCGTGAACATTGCAGCAACATTTAATTTTACGTATGGAGAGGTTCTGTCCCCCTGTTCTTGCTCCTGTTTTACATATGATTATAAATCCCGAAAATGTTTTGTGCCAACATACCCTTGAAAACACCCTATTTTCTTGCAACCTATATGACTCGGTGATGTACTTCTGACACGGCGTATCTGTCTGCAGACATAAAATATTACAAATAGTAGGATTCTTATTGGTCAAGTCGAATTAGGAAACCGCTCCAAGTACAGGCTAAAGCCAGTAAATGTTATAGTAAGCTGAACGTGTGTTGAAATCCAGCAAACAGTCAAGTTCTCCTGCAATCAACCATCCTCTGTAATGGTGGTTAGATATTATAGTTTACCGCGGGAAAACTTGACTGAGCTGGGTTTCAATGTACGTTCAGCTTACCAGAAGATGCTGGCTTTCCTTTGTACGTAGAGCTGTTGCCCTATTTGACTGAGCCAATACGAATGCCGCTATTAAAATATTTGAT
>PNEQ01022256.1:54953-73013 GCA_003012365.1 Medauroidea extradentata
ATGTTTTGTGTCAACATAGCCTTGAAAACACTGACACAACGTAGCTGTCTGCAGACCAATAACATGCATTAAATATTAAAATAGCGGCATTCTTATTGGCTCAGTCAAATAGGGCAGTAGCTCCACGTACAAGGAAAAGCCAGTAATCTTTTGATAAGTTGAACGTATGTTGAAGCCTAGCAAATAGTCAAGTTTTCCCACGATAAACCATCATCTCTATGATTCCTGTTGTTGGTCTACATCTACATTGTGTCAGACGTGTTGCAATAAACTACAGCGTTTTCAAGGATACGTTGGCCGAAAACATTTTCGCGATATACCACCATCTCTAATGATGGTATATGATATCGCGAATATTTCTTGTGACGACATACCCTTGAAAAGAAAACAGTAGTTTCTCGCAACATGTATGATTGGGTGATTGCCAATACAAACCGGCAGCGCCATAGAATGTTTTCAGCTACGCACAGTTTGAAATTACGTTAACGCGTTTTGAAGGGTGTGTTCCGCTTACTGTCAAAGCTGCCGGAATTGTTTTTGTATTCACGTAATTTATGATTTTTTTGGTACCACATCTTGATGTGAATCAACATTTCTTAATCCAATGTTGTTTATAAAATATGTTTTTTTTTTTTTTTAAATATCCATAATTGTCGTTTTGTATTGTAAAATAAAGTACGAAATTTTGTATGTCTAACGGCCTTGCTCGTAAATTTCAATTGATACTGGTAATGTCCCGGGTATAATGTTGTGAGTTAATAACTTGTAAGCACACATTGTTAATTGCTTCAGTAGTGTGCGTGTCAAACGGAGAGGAGATGAGAGATCTTAAGAGCCGAAGAGGCTGAAGTGAGGTTAAGGGATAACATGCCCGAGCCGGAATTCAAACCCAGGTCCTCACGCACCGTAGACGGCGTCTAATCGACTACGCTACGGAGGCCGGCTCAAACGGGACGGAAATATTTTTTTTTAAAGACTGCAGCAGCGTTTCCAAGATGTAATCATGTTAATGCACCGATTCGTTTCCAAGGCATGTGTTATACGTAATGTCGATTCTCGTAACTGTTAGCAGAGTGCTTGCTGACGACATGACCTACTACGTGTGTACATTTTTTCTTTGGCCATTGTAAGTTAATTCAATAATAAATAGCGTATGAGAAGCGTAACCGAAGGCTTGGCGTCATCACAGCCTTGATCTGGCAGATTAGTGGACTGCGCGCTCGTAGGCTACTGCTAACTTGACGGGTGGCGTGATGTAGAGCCTTGCAATGGAAAAACGGGAGTACTGAAAAAAAAACCTGCAGGCTGACGACAACGTCCACCACGTTTCCCACATGCGAAGAATCGTGGTCAGTCTTGAGGCATAACCGGATTTTTTTTTTTGCGGTGGGGTGTGGTGAGGGATGATTTTATAATAATTTCCCTGCAGACACACACACACACACAGACGGTAAATAACAGTTGATTTTGGTAGTATTGCAGTTGTATTTCAGAACCTCGCTGTTGTAGTGGAAAGTGACGGTTAATTATACCCGGGTCACTTGAAAAAAAAGGGGGGTCCTCTTTTTTTTTTCTTCGCCGTTGGGTCGTATAAAACCGTTGAGGCCCCCTTCGTATTAAGTTTTGCAACAAATAATGGGGTATAAAATAAGTATAACATGTTCGAGCTTGCCTATGTTATTTCTGAGTTCGGAGAAAAGTGCGGACATACGAGTGTGTGTGATCTTCCGTCGCATGCAATAATTTGCCTTGAAGTGCGCGTAGGGGCGATGTGACGCTTGGTACACGTGGTAACGTCGCCGTATCGCTCTTCCAGAAGCGCACCCAGGATTATTGTACGCGGAGGTGTTAGACAGGGCCGTAGCTAGGGTTTGTATTATTTTTTTTTTTTTTGGGGAGGAGGGAGTCCCGAACTTGGGAATGTTATGAAGTAACATCTCACCCTCCCGCTCCAATAAGGTGTGAGGGTCCCGGGGCCCTTCCTCGTGAAAATTTCGGGTTTAAGGTATAAAATGGTGCGACTAGAATATTTTTCGTAAGAAAAAGTGGTGGGGTCTACACCCCGTAGACCGCCCCAGTCAAAGTTTAGTTTGCTGATTTGGCAGTTAACAACATTGTATGTTTAAATCTTTAAATCCTAACAGTTATATTTACGCATTTATTGAAAATAAAACTGTAATATTACCTTACAGACAAATAAATAATTACTAGTAAACATTTTTTCATATATATATATATATATATATATATATATATATATATATATATATATATATATATATATAATATATGGGGGGGGTCAACCCCCCACTCTCAGTGTGTCACTGCGCTTTTCCGTTTTTGTGCCTTGGACATGTTTTAAAATAGGTATATTGTGGACAGGCCCGTGTACACTTAATTAGAGTAGCTAATTCGTAGGTCAGGGCTGCAATCTGGTGCGAGATGTTTGCGCCGTGGCGGCGAGCCGTTAAGCCGCGGGCGAGGTTGGCGCGGGAGTGTTTGGCGAAGGGCGGCTGGTAATGAAGAGGTTCGGCCGGGTAATCTCCAGGAGGGGTTGTTGACACAGCGCCTAGGGTAGAAGGGGTGTGTGTGCGGAGCGAGTTACCGTCCCCCCCTCCCTCCTCCCCGCGCCTACCTCCGCCCCCGGCGCCCAGAAATAAACTGCGAGCTAGCGCCGGGGAGCGGCTTCATCGCCCCCCTCACTTCCCTGTGCCCTGCCCCTCGAGGCCGGTGTGTTTGACAACTACATCATTAGCCCCGCGCACCGCCGCTAAGCGCGTTTAAACTGCCCCAGGCTAGGGACGTATGGAAGTTCTCCTTCAACGACTCTCCTGCCGGACTCGCCGTCGTTTGTTCGTAGAGCTGAGCGTCCCGTCGTTAGTCTTCTTGCACTGTAGAGGCCGTGGTGTGCGCAGTGGTTAGAGCACTCGCTTCCCGCCAAGGCGATCCGGGTTCGATGACCGACGGGGTCGGTCCCCGTAAATTCGCATGAGAGAATCGTGCCGGACGCTGCCGCAAAACGGTGGTTTTTCTCGGGGATCTCCCGTTATCCCCGACCCTTCATTCCGGCGCTGCCCCGTACTCACACCATGTCACCTTTACCAGTGCTGACCAAAATAGCTTCGCTTCTTTGGGTTTACGTATCGTCGACAGCGAAGTCATTACAAGCAAGGATAGGAACTGGGAGAGGAGTCGGCCATGGCCTGTATTAGGAAACCATACCAGTATTTGCGTGTAGCAATTTGGAGAAACATGGGGAACACAAATCAGGATGGCCGAAGCCGGGAATCTAACCTGGGTCCTTCCGAGTACGTGTCCAGTATGTTACTGCTGCGCCACCTCGCTTCAGTTTGTGTATGCTATACACGGATTCACGTAACTTCAGTATATTCCTACCGTTATGTAGGCGCTTATTGTTTTTGGTGTTCGTGTTGGACGCCCTGCTAGGCGATACTTGTGGTTCTAAATGAACCAGAGATGCAAATTTCACCTTGTATACATTGAAGTGAGTATAAGCTGTTCGAGGTAAAGTGAGCACTTTGAAGGCCGTTTCGTTATATCGTGGCATCAGAAGTCAAAGTTTGAGTACGATACAATATATACACTTTGATTATTAGTTAGGATGCTATGTTCACATTGAAACGTGGCACAGAAACGCAAATAGGCTTAGTGGAATAAATAGTGCCCTCGTAGCACGAACTGCGGAGCTATATAGAGGCAAGCGTTGAATGTCATGCTGCATCATTTCCATTGCTTTTACGATAAGTTTTTATAGACAAAAATATTTAATTAGTTCATTAATTAGAATTTCCTTAATTGCATAATTAGCTGAAACCTTTCTGTATTTTGTGTTAAAGAAATTAGTAGGCCCTATACACAGTAGCCTATATATAGTTTTAACGAAATTTTGCAACAGTTTTTTTTTTAATATATGCTCTCGTTTAGGATTTAAATAGTAGTTATCCCAAAATTCCTAGAAATAATGGATAATGGCCTTAGTGATCGGTACCTGTCATCTTCGAATTCTTAATTTTCCGCTGCAAGTCCTAATCAGAAAGATTGTTCCAAATGTTCGGCTTGACAAGGCACTGAGTATTACTTTCTTCAGCATTATCAAATTGTTACATCTACGTTATCTTTCTTAATTTTTTTTACTAGTCACTTTCTGGAGGAAAGAAATAAATTTTTTTCTGTGAAGGAAATAGATTTTTTCTGAGAATGGTCACACATTTAGTTTAAGCACTCCTAGTCAAGCAGTACCAACTGTATACAATGTACGGAGATATGTAATGTGCCTTGTCAATATTTGCAATATAATCTTAGGCCAAATTAAAAGCAGGAGTTCTATTATTGCAAAATGGCGGGTGCTGATCCCCCTTAATAAGAATGGAATTGCGGGATGTGGAGGAGAGGGCTAATGCGCTCTCGGTGTATCTGGTCGGAATGGGACTTGCAGCCTCAAGAGTACACCGGACACGAAGGATGCTCCTCCGACGGAGACGCCCACGCAATCGTTCGATTAAACCACGGTCCGCGAGGTCAATCACGACGGTTATTAACGACAGGCGTAACTCGCACGTGGTGGGCAGAGATGAGGTGCTGTGCTCTGCGGGCGCAGGTAGCTGCTCGTCGCGTCTAACCCCGCGGGCAGGAGACGACGTCCACTGCTGGCCGATGTGTGCCTAAATTAGTCGCGGGTGCCGAACTGGCTTCGGTGCAGGCAGATATGTTTCGCGCTGACGTCACGCGCAACGGCGCCAAGCCCGGTGCCCGTGGGAAGGCCGTTGACGTCACAGGCGAAGGGTCGAAATGCCGAAGATTTCGGGGGGTGGGGGAGATAGCTTACCTGACACACTTCTCGTCGGCGACGATGTCCAGCATCCAACTCTTTCTCCTGCCTTTCAGAGACCATCGGCCCGTCAAAATTACTATTTGCGCACAGGACTGCTTCAGAAAGTGCTGACTCTTTAGATAATTCTACGTACGTCGTGGTGGTTTCATCGCTGATTTGTTCCGTCTTCCCGTCAGAATTTTGCGTCTGTTAGCGGCGACGTACACGCGGTACTTTGATTTGCAAGTCGCAACCCAATTCTTTTGAACCACGCGCCATCGAAGGAACTATCGGTGGAAGATACCGTGCAGTGACCAGTCATGCTCGGTACATGGGCATGGCGGTACCTGTGATCTTGATCATCTTGATGCCGACTAGATACGGTACTGAAATCCTGGATAGTGTCGCGTATGCTTCGGTTACATCATCGAGGAAGCTGGCACGGTTAAAATCTTCGTTTGAATTTTGGGATTGCTCGACGTCTGGACCGATTGATGAGAGAGAACACGACAGTGGCATTAGATCCGGTGATGGGGGATCAAGGGGGTGTGTGCCCCCTCTTTTCCCTGTATGAATACATACATTTACATTGATTTGATCATTTATATTGGTGAGATTTGTACCGATTATTGTGTATTAATGAATACCCGGAGATTTCGCATGTTCAACAGCCTGGCTGCTGGTTTCCACAGTCCTGTGTACACTCTGTCTTCAGGTACTTGTTCATTGGCTACTGCTCCAGTGAGTGGCCAGTTCTGACATTGTTGCGCGGGAGGCTCAAGTGTGCGTGCTTTCATGCAGGGTTGGTATTACTTCATCAGAGTATTAAAGGCTGAGTTCAAAAAACAGTGACCTAATCGCGGAAGTAACTGTTACGTACAGGAGTCTGAAATCTAACATTCCTTCTAATGAGTTCGCGAAATTTCTGTCTCTCTCTCTGTACTATTATCTGCGTATTGATAACCTATTTATTTACAAAATTTCAAGACGAAAAATATCGCCTTACGCCTCCTCTATGCACCGCCTCTCCCCTTGATCTCTCCGACCATTTGAAAATAATGTCTACACCACTGGAACACGACGTCCTTGCGACAGAACGTCGGCAGGCAAATTGCAGAAAAACTTGCAACAAAACAAACAAAAAAAAAACAGAAATTGGCACAAGAGAAAATAAAAAAAAATGTGTGTTACGAACTAAAGTTTTCTGTAAATTGGGTGTCGCACTTAACAAGCATTTTCGTCGTGAAGTTTTTCATTCCTGTTCCCACTCTATTCCCTCCCTCTCCCCTTAATTTAGTTTTACGTGGCCGTTTATGTGGCGTAAAAGTGACTCGGGGAAAGTGAGTCCAGCTCGTAGTTTATAGGCACTTGACTCAGAATGCGGGATGCTCCGTGTAGATTGGCCAGCGGTAATTGGTCGGCGGCATTTTTTCCGTTCCGTGTTGTGGAACCGGCGTGACAAGACCAGCAGGATGGTTGGCGAAAACGTACTTCAGTTCCTTGCAATGGAAAAATTGTTCCTGGCGGGGAGGGAGGGGGGCAGTGTCGGGACAGGTGCTAGCTAACGCGGCGGGAAGTAGGTTGTGTTTTATTTTCTTTTCCTGCCAGGAAGCCGGCTAGCGTTGCTGGTAACAAGTTTGTGTGGTAGAGGTATTAACGTGTACAATATGTATGCAGTACTTCCCTGTCATTTGCGGGAGTAGTGTGTGTTAACTCTGTGTTAAGAGTAGAAGGGTCCACACTGAAGTAACAGTACGGTTCTGAAACACGCTTACAACTAAGGGCTTGTTCCAGAGTTTTTTTTTTTTTGTCAGACTGGTGCCAGTAACTGAAATATTTTTTAACCAAAAGTTTTGAAAAAATTTGAGTCAATGTGCAATCACACGATGCACAATACCGTGGACGCGTTTTTTAAAATAATGTACTATTCGTCAGCAAAAAAGTAATTTCCTTCATTTTTGCTTATTTTCGCGACGAAAAACGTGGTACTTTGGGTAATGCAATCTAAAAAACCGTTCAGTATAATTCTACAAAAAAATTCCAGCTACAAATTATAACACATAAGTGTCAAAACTGTGCAGCGAAATTTTGATATGAATATTAGGTAGTAATAAAAATAATATTTTCGAAATCACTGCAAAACTCCGTAACAAGGCCTTAACTGTCTTTGGAGCCGTATTCACATGGACAGTGGTATTGCCGTGTGGTAGATGTAGTTCCGATTATGCTGTTTCCAAACAGTAACATCGTCCTGGGGGAGAGTTTGTTTCTTAATGCTGTGATGTTGATGACAGAGATTATGGCATTTATGTAAGATTTCGTTTATGTGGCAGGACTAAGAAATGTTCAGCAGAAACACCTTTCGCGTGTTAAATTGTGTTACCTGTTCTTGTCCGTCTGTGTTCTGTATTTGATAAACGACGCCGGCATTGGCCGACGGTTTTTTCCCATGACACTGCTGTTTCCTCTCGTTCTTCCGTTCCGTCGCTGATACATCATCACAAGATGTCACAGCAGTCTATCTCTACTTGTTGCATATCCCGCTCCAGTCGAAAGTTGATCGCATGTACGGCGTCTAGTCGCAGTGGTATTGTGTACTCTTTTTTTTTTTTTTTTTTGGAACAGGCCGACCGTACGACTGATAACAAGTCCTACTCCACGTAAATGACCGCCATCTCCTCCGGAGAGCAAAAAAAAAAAAAAATCCAATGCGGTTTTTTGTATATAGTGGATGATTATTCACTCGTCAATTTTCGGCTGGAGTTCGCCGTTCAGAATTAAATGGGACGTCGGAGAGTTTACAATTTAAAATTATTATTCGCATAATTCCGAAAATGAACTCATCTCCGCTAGGTGACTGGACCAGTCCAAGTGCACGAAGTGGAGGGGATCTTGAGGTAGCCGCCTGGGTGGACGTACAGCGCGTGCGAGGTGTAGACGTGCTGAAGCAGTAAGGACTAGACAACACACGTATCACGCCTCTACCTAGCCTCTATGACACAAAGTTGACCGTATATAATTTTTTGGCGTATTATTAAAGGTAAAAATGTGTGTTGTACACGGCTTCTACCTTTTAAAATATTCTGTGCCAATATTTACATACCAAAAAAAAAAAAAAGGGCCTCAAAAACTCCCATCTTCACCCTTTTCAGCCGCTAGAAAATATGCTTAAGGTTCGGCATCAGTCGCCATATAAAATTATTTTATTTTTCGCTCTTGTGAAGTTCTGAGAAGAAAAATGTGAAATTTGTTATTATAATATCAATTCTAATTATCTTGCGCTACAATAAAAGCATCGCAGTTGAGCTTTTAACGCATATTTAAGCTGCAGTGGAACAATTTTTTATGTTCTTAATTTATGTAACGTTCTTTAAATGCTATTTCTAAATATCGTCAGTTTAGTGCAAGAACTGGGTAACTTAATTTTCCCGAGTTTAAGTTATCTGTAAATGTCCACACTGCCCGTATGATTGTTCCTTTTGCTGTGTATGCAATTACAAATGTGTTAATTAGAAGTATTTATGCAAAACAAATTTGCATTTCAACAAATAACTGTGTGTATATTAAAAGTAAAATTCAATGTTTCAATTGGATATCTCCAGCTACCTAGTTAAGTAGTTGTAGCATTAAGACCACGATGCACATACTCATGTAAGATGAGCAATTTTCGAATAATCTGCTAACGGCCGAAGCTTGAACTTGATCACCAGGTTACGTCCTAAAGCGTGTAAGCAGTTCATAGCTTCGTGACGTATTGGACGTTCGAAAACTTTGCTTGGATTACTCCTTGAACGCCGTAAGCAACATTTTTGATCTGCCCATTCTGACCTCGTTACATTATGTAACCGCCTGTAGAGAACAGCGAGGGTGTCACACAAGTTACACCGGAATGTCTGGCGTGAGAATTAAAACGAAAGATTTATTGGTTATGTAACTTTGATAACTCTGCTTAACAAACCACGAAGTTTAAATAGGGAATAAATGAAAACCATTTTTTTTTTTCAGGGTATCGATTTTAAAGATGAAAGTATTCCGTATGAAATTTCTTGAAGGATGCTGTCACTCACATGACAAAACTATGTCAGCGTATGTGAATGTATTCATTACATTCGTATTGTAAGTTGAAATAAAACTGGAACGGTATAGGACACTTGAGTTGTCCAGTTCCAAAGCTCACCTTGTCCACTTTCACTAAAACTGTGCAAATCGAGAAAAGCTGATTTGCAAGCACTTTGTGACATTGTCAGAACAGTTTTTCAAAGCGTGTCGGTTATTGAATATGGCGAGATTTGGTTCATATCACCATTTTAAGGGCGCTGCCTACCTCGAAGACCTGGCGGAGAAAGAATAGGATTTTATATGTTAAATTATTTTCAATGGCACTCGGTCACCTTTTGTGATATTGCTTCCGCACAAAAACAATTTTCTGCGCCAAGTAAAGGAGAATATTGCTACGTAAATAAAATTGCAGAAAATAAATTATGGATAGCCATTTTCGCATGATTTTTTTGTGTAGAAACGCTTTTTTTGGCCATAATTTTCAGGGCATTGAAAAAAACTGACCAAACGATCCAGAGCACTGTACGCGGCACCGTGACGAACAAAAGAGTCAGTGGTGGCATATATGTAACTTCATCCGTTACTGAGCCAGGTGGAATATCATTTAACCTGTAAAACCCTATTCTTGCTCTCGCCGTAGCTTCAAGGTAGGCAGCGCCCTTCACTTATGCGCACATTCGAAAGCTACACAAAACTGTGCAGAACTAATTTTTCCTTGTTGATGGACAAGGCGAGTTTTGGTACTGGAGTACTCACTTGTTGTAAGAGTAGGTAGGATTCGTGGGCTGCCTGAGGAAGGGGTCACACACACATCACACTTGCCTCCTACCACAGCGACACGGGTTGGATATCCGGCGGAGTCCAGAGGGTGCGTAACTGCATGGCGGAATATGTTACTTAGCAAATAGAACGGACAGTGTACTACCAATATGGAAAAAAACCTGTATTTCAGATCTATCACAGCCAGTGGCGTAGCCAGGATTTGTGTGGGTTCCGGATGTCCTTCCCTGGAAAAAGTTCTATATCAATGTGCAAAATAGTGTTTTCTAACAATTTTAGTTGCTGAACATTGAACATACCAAAGGTAAGGCCCGGTAGTTTTTGCGAGAAGATTTTTGCAGCACTTTGTTTCAGTGCCTTACGTGCGCACCTGCAGCTCTGCTTTGTGGTCAGTGATTGGATGTTTTAACATACAACGTCTGGAGGTTAAAAACCCACAAATCACAGACGTGTTGTGCCACAGTTATCCATGTACTGATTGGCACAGTCAAATGAATAATAACTCTGCACAAAAACACTCTGCCAATAGCCATGAAGTTGAGCTGCAGGTGTACACGTAAGACACTGAAACAAAGTGGGGCAAAAATCTTTTCACAGAAACTACCGGGCCCTAACCATAGGTAGTAAGTAATATCGAGATTTTTAAAGATAGAAAGTGTGAGTGAATAATTTAAGGGTGGTTCTTATTGCTCCCTTACCGGTTCTTTACCCCAAGTAAGATTAATTATATTACCGGTTGAGCGCTGGCATCAGTAAAATTTTTAAATTGGGAATTTAAGGGGTTAAAAAATAGGGTGAATAAAACAAAACAAGTAAAATAAAGTACTTATTTGATATAGTCTACTTTAAGAACGTAACCCTACATGCACTGTCCATCGGCTGATTTTTTTTTATAAGTGTTGGTTGTTCAATCTGTACGAAGAAAGGCCACCTCCGAATAAGTGATTTAATTAATTTCTACATAAGCCATTGCTGGTTACCACTTTGATGCACTTGAAAGAGATATTATCTGGGGCAAGGTTAGTTCTACAACATGTTAAAGAAAATTAATTTTCGTATGGGAGAATTGGCACAGGGAAATGTTTTGCCGCTAACGTACCTAACAAAATACGAAACTGAAGTAAAATTAATTTTAACCAGGTGGCATAAAGAGAGAAAAATTTTAATGTGATAAACCAATTTTGGTTATAAATGTATCAACTTCATACAACTTCAGGAAAGCTCTGTGATTGGTGTTGCAATACAGCCTCCAGCCAGCCAACCCGCAGAAACATAGCATGCAACGGTACTTTTGACAAAATTATTTAACGCGCATTATGTTTGTGTATCTACGAAAAGAACACACACTCCAATGTCGCGATAGATTTTAAAATTCGGCGTGTTTATTAGAAACATTTCCGGTCCCATCAAAATTGCCAAAAATTGTTTTTACGGACTGCCGTATGTGGAAAAATAACAACCGTACTCGATAAACTCAACTATAGAAACAAGCTATAGACTTTGAACTATGCTGCCCGTAAATTAAATAACATAATGTCATCGCTTAAAGTCCCATAGGAAAGAGGATAGTAAAGCACTGCACGCCAGCTGATTGGCTTGCAAGAAGAGGCGATAATGTATTACATACGTCGCGTCGTCCAGCGGCACTCTATTTACAGTCAATTCATAACTTTCCGCGCGTAACGGCAAACGACGGGAAATGTCTTAACTTATCTGCCACGTCAGTTGATTTTGGCGCGTGTAAGATAACATCTATGGTTGGTAGGACCTTTAGGTAGAGTGTCAAAAAATGTATTTATTAAATAAAATAACAGTATGTCTCGAATTCCGTTATTTTTATTCCAGTATTGTTGTATTTTAAGTAGGAAAATACGCTGAACTACGTTCTGAAATTTGCTACCAACCATACCAGAAGTAAGGTAACTATTGTTAATGTTGAATTATATGCAGTAACGACTAGTGATGGGCTCGCTTCAACCCGAACGACGGTCGTATAGCTGTGAGTGTGTCGCGCGGACGTATATTTTCACGGCGGGTAGTAGGAGCGCGCCGCGGTGTTGCCAAGCGGGTCACGTACTGGAGGGGGCGGGGCGTCGTTATTGGAGCGGCGCGCGCATCGGTTTGATGGAGTGAAGCGCCTGCGTGACCCGCATCGCGCCAACTTCGAACTTGAGTCCGCCCCCTCCCCTCCCCCCTCCCGGTTATGTTCTCTCATGTTCGTGCGCGCGGAGGAAATTCGCGGCAGTGACGCACACGATTTTGTGCTGATAAAATTAGTTTCTCGGAAGTGGATTGTCTTGTGTAGCGCCTGTGACTGCAGTTCTTTCACATGGCTGGTCGAATATACGACTTTGAAGTCAAGTCATACGCGAGGATCGAAATAATTCTAAGGTTGTTGTAACAGGTACACATTTTTTTGTCGGTATATTGCACCTGTCGGAAGCTTCGTTAGCTAATTTGGTTTATTTTTGTAGTGGGTTGTATGCAGGGGCGTAGTTTCAAGTTTTTCTTGTGCCGAAAGGGGGGGGGGGGGTTTGTCCGGTGACAGTGGCCGTGTTGCATCTTTTTTATTAATTAAGCATGTATAAATTAGAAACAGTAATAACAAAACTTCAGTTTTTTGTGCTTCAGTTAGCATTATTTAAATAACAAAATGCAAATAATTAATTTTATACACTTTAAATTCTAAATCCAGGGGGGAGGGCATTGCCCCCCCCCCCCTGCCTATCCCATTCCCCTAAGTGACGCCCCTGGATGTATGAACTGGCCACTTGTCAGTATTTTAAGTTGTGCCAGTAATGACACAGCCCATTTTACGCACATAATAATTTACTGTATTTGAAAGTAACCCCCGTCCCCCTGGTGGTCGACGCCTTTTAAGTTATGTGGACGTGTTTTGCACGTTGGAGGCTTGAAGTGCGGAAGCGATAAGGATGGCACAGCACGCGCATTCAACACCTCGCCCTAGCATCTAGACACAAGTCACTGAACTGGTTGCAGTCTTCTCGACGACAGCTCGCGTCTGTGAGTCAGTCAGTGGAGGCAGTCATTTTATGACGTATCATTAAATAAAAAAAAAAAAGATGCATCGTACACGTCTATACATTTTATAAGATACTGTGCCAACACCTATTTTCAGCAGCGTAAAAGTAAACATCGGGGATAAAGGGATATCCTGAAATGGGAATATACACAACGTTATTTGTATGTTATTCTTAAGCTGACATTAGTGAAGAAATCTGAGCAGTGTTGTTCCTACTTTTTCAGCGATATTAATTTTTTTACGCCTAAACGAGAGCAGATATCAAAAATCAGTTTGGCAGTTTGGTTTGCTTTAAAAGCGTCTTCTCCGTCTTGGCTGAATTGTTTTGAAGGCAGTCATATCTAGGGTTTTAGCTAATTATATAATTACCGAAATTCTAGTTAGTTGACTTTTTAGCCTAAACAGTTTTTTTTTTTTTTTTAAATAATCACTGCTAAAATAATTTTATAGAAAACTGCTAAACAGATTTGCATTTCTGCTCTCGTTTAAGATTAAAATAATAATTATCGCAAAACAGTTGAAACAAGAGAGCCTCAAGAGGCTGAAACTAATTTTCACTTGCCTACTATGGGTAGTTTCGTATTATTATGGAAGTATTACTGTAAGGCAACCTGCTTAAAATATGGCGGTCGTCAATAATTTACTTTGCAATGTGTTTTTTGTAAATAATTAAAAATTAATTAGTTTTCTCGGGAAATTGGTGTTCTCTCTCATTTTTGCTGTTTTTTCCCCTCTGTAAGTTAATTATACATTTGGTTTATGTTATTAGCATTTCGAAGTTTCTTGTTAATTGAAAAGCTGAACACATTAAAATGCAGTGGTTGTTAGTTGGTTTTTAATTCTTAACGTCACGCGTGTTATCCCATACAAGTACAGTTTTTTTGTTTATTTTATTAAATGCCCGTACTGTTTATACAATGTTTGTTGTTGTTTTTTTTAAGTAAGTGGGAAACCTTTGGCATTTTGATGTACGTTACTGTTTGAAATGTAATTGTAATAAGTCTCGATAACAAATTGCAATTTCCACGGCAAATAGAATTAAGTGTATAAAGAAGGAGACCGGATACCCTACCCATGAATATTCGTTGAGTGACGGTTTCGTCAAGTGACTTTTATTAAGCTCGTTCTTAAAGAAGCTCAAATGATGTGGCCAATCAAGGATTAGCTTATTTATGTTCCACGTGTTAGGTTTAGCTTTGTGTTTTGTATTGAAATACAGTAAGTATTTGAGGTTAAGGATTACATATACAGTTCTCTAGAACCGATTTAAAATATTTGTATGAATTGTTCAAGAGCCACAGAGTTGGCAGTACATCGTAGTTCTCAATTGTGCGAAGGAGAAGCTGGATATTCATATTTTTTCAATGTACACTGGATACAGGGTAAGTAGGGAACACACAGAAAGCCGAATATACTGGCTTAACTGTTTTTACCGTGTTCGTGTTTGTTGCTGCGAAGTATCTGTGTAACTTATTTTTGAGCGGTATTTTCTAATTATTATTTCAGGATAATTCGTATTAGATGGGTGTAAAATTACGTTTAGCGCTCTTGATTTCTGCTGTTCAAGAGCCTTCAAGATTTGAAGATATATAGCATGGTTTCGTGACGTGGTAGCTTCAACAAAATGCCTAACAATATGTAAAATAATAACGTTTTATGTAATATTTTTAGAAACACATGTTAATGTTACATTTCGTTCCGAGAAACATTTGTAAAGCTATTTAATCATAATCTAATTTCTAATTTTATCTTGAAATAACGGCAATGTCATGAAGCGTAGTTTTTTATTCCGACTTGTAGGTCATTTGAGAGAAGTCTTTGACTGAAGGTAAAAATTAAACTTAAATGTAAGCAAGCCCTATAAAACAAATGTTCTCGTGTCATCCCTATGTGGAGAAGATATGTTTTTAGCAATAGCCTAACATAGACCCTAGCGATTCCATTGATTGTCGAGTTTAACTCGACTAGCATAAATATTTAAAACTTACTTTTCTGTTTATTTAAAGTAATTATCTGCCGACGTCAGACTCCAATTTTGTGACTAACAGTTACGGATAGGAAAATTTCGCGACTTTAATGACCTGCATGCAGGATCATTTTATGACAGTGTGAGAACCGGGGCAGCTTAAATCGGTGCCCCTCCCTTTTTTTAGATGCTGTGATAATTTTTCAGATATGGCATATTAATCTTTGGATTGGCATGCAGGCTCAAATATAATTAAAGTATTACAATTACATTACCACAGTAAAATTCATTTAGTTCACACAGTAATATTATATACATATGCGAGCAAAGCAAAAATAATATAAGTTAGTGAAATGCAGTTCTTACAAAACTAAATTAATACTTCGTATTGTCGTGCTGCACATAATACAATGCCAGTTCATTTAAATGCGTAATTATTATTATTTTTTTAAATTCAGTAGTGAGACCCAAGACAAATGCCCCTCTCTTCACTCTCTCTCTATCTCACCTCCTCCCCTCCCCCTAGACGCGACCCTGACCGCATGTTAGAATGAACTTTTCTATGCATACACATGCTTCATGTATTCGTTAATTGTCTGTTGTTCCACTGAGTAGCAGCTAGTGGACAAATGGTCGGGGCTTGAGTATGTACAGGGCAGTGCATTCTAACATAGTCATTCAACTCGCGAAATATTACTTCCCCTTCTAATATATACCGCAACAAAAATGTGTGCAATTCGTACAAAAATGTTATCCCTGCCACCTTAAATTAATCAAGTTTTCGCGTAATAACCTTTGTTTTGGGGGAAAACTTTGCAGATCTCCTGAAAATGCTGCAACCTTCATTACTTTGGAAAGTGATTGTGCGCTAAAGATCACAGTGGTCCCAATTCTACAAGACATCATGTCTTACTTCCTGATTTATTAGAAAAGTCATAAATCCAAGACTGCTGTATGTTTGGGACAGTAGGATTGTACAATCAGGGAGTTAACGCGCAGTTTCAGAGCAGTCGTTATTGTCGGTGCATTTAATAAACAAAAGCACAGACCATATAACAGTTAAAACTGTTCACGACTAGAAACCTTACGCAAATTTATTCACGATTGAATTGTTACTGTAATGTTCAGCCAATCACTTTTTATCCCCGATGGATCTGAATCATTCGTTTCTATGTGGAATACATCTGAAAAGCCATTTTAACATTTTTTTAACGGAGTCGTATTTGAAGGTAACAGGAAATCTAGAAATCGTTTCTAACATTAAAATGTGTTACTTTCGTATATATTTTTAAGTGAAATCAACATGGTGGACATTCAGTAAATTATTTGCTCTGATTGGTTGCTGTCCTATGCATCCGCACTAGAAATGAAATAGCTAGGGGCAGGAAGCTGTAACGGAAAATATTTTGCACTTTAATTACGTTTCGTTCACGCTCGCAGCTCTGCTTCGTGGCAAGTGATTGGGTGTTTTAAAATCCCAGCGTCTTGGTTTTCTGTCTACAAATCACAGACGTGTGGTGGGTGGTGCGGAAATCTGCTCTGATTGTGGAGAGTAGTTTTTAATTTGATTGTGCCAAAGACACATTGTTGATAAACATAAACTACAGCTGCTGCTGAGTACAAGGCACTGAAGCTAAGTGATGCAAAAATCGTTTCGCGAGAACTTCCTGGACCTAGGAATAAGCCTATTACTATTCCCTATGTCACGCACCTCTATACACATGACCAATTTAGAACAGTAGTGAGCTATCGAGGTTGAGTTAGTGGACCTGTCGCGTGCGACGTGATGTAGCGTAAAGTATTTTTCTAGTTTAACTATTAGAAATGTTTCCAATGAGTTTATCTACGAAGATAGTACACACTTCAAACTGTGCCCCTACGGTTTTAGAAATGCCGTCCGCTAATTAAAAATTATGATTTTCAGGCTCGTCAAAAAGATGTTTTCATGTTGCTGTAGCTGTGAAACTATCGACTGTAATCGGTAAACCAAATTGTAGAAACCTGCATTGGGCTTTTACCACATACTTTTCGCAAATAAAATAACAGGGTCATCGCTTGGAAGTTCCGTTGATAAATGATTTCGATGAAAACATTGTACGCTAGTTAAGTTCTTCGCGCCTAGAGGCGATGATGTGTTTGACGGACATGTTATATTCGACTTATAGTCTTCCCCGTTTCCGTGCCTCGAACGTAAAAGAAAGGCTAGCGTTCACTAACTCTTAGAAGCCGATGAGAATGAAGTGGGGCGAAGGGACAACGTAATATTCATGTCTGAGCCAGGTATCGAACTCAGGACCCTCGCACCGTAGACCGGCGCCTAACGGACTACGTTACGGAGGCCGGCTGATCAGTTGTGAATCGACAGTTTTTTTCCCCTCCATTCCTAGCCTGAAGGGTTTTACCGGCTTTTGCTTTTAGTTTTTTGTTTGGCTCAAACTTTAATGTAGTAGTGATTAGAGTTTCAAGCCTCTGGTTGTAATTTTACGTGTATTGACTGTTTATTTTTCTTATTTTTATTTTGGGTTACATTATTTTATTTATTTTTTTAGGTAATTTTTTTTATTTCATTTTGGGTACCATTTTTTATTTTGTGTGGAAAAAGGGGGAGTTCTCCTTTTAAAAAACCCACAGTGATTAAGTTATTGATGGTGTCCTTATTTTGGAGTTCTTTCTTCAGTGAAGAGGTGCAGGTGGTGTTAATACTGTTGCGTGCCATGTACCGGGAGGCCAGTGGTCGGCGGCTGTTTCGTAACACCTTGAGGGCTGGCCCGGGTGGCTCATAGTGGGAATCCCGCCGAAACTACGTCATAGATACCTATCCCAACTGCGTCTTAACCCTTCGAGGGCGGCCGACGTGACTACAAGCACATCCGAAACATGATGAAATATCTGTTTTTAGACCCCTGTAATGTGGGGAACACCCGACTGTCTGGGCTAGTATAAAAGCACAGAATCGGCACATTTGAGCAGAGTTCGCTATTGGAAGTGCTAGAGGAAGGTGCTACGCCTGTGGAGAGAGACTGGTGAAGACATCTTGGTGACGTCATCTTGGTGACGTCAAAGTCTACTGTGAGGCGGCAGGCGGCTACCTGCGGAGCAGTGTTGACGATACAAGAGGACTGCTGCGGCGGGCTGACAGGCGAAGAGGAGGTGCGCGACGGGAGTCGAACAGAAGACCTCAAGAGTGAAGACAGCGGTGCACTCGGGGTGCTGCGCAGCACATGGTGAGCCATCAACACTTCGGACTGATAAGGTTGTACATTGTCATTATTAGAAATACTGTTGATTGGATATATGACTGAATTTTATTGTGATTTATAGTGTTTAATTAATTGATGGTAGACTTTTCTTGTGCTTTAATTGTCAAAGTTAATTAACGTG